>CAUYQG010042252.1:0-12484 GCA_963574415.1 Tarsius wallacei
GTGGGCATACCTTCATGATCTTGCAGGTTTGGTTCCAAGTCACTGAAGTAAAATGAATATTGCAATAAAGCAAGTCACGTAATTTTTTAGTCTCCCAATGTATATAAAATTATGTTTGCACTGTAGTGTAGTCTATTAAATGTGTAATGGCATTATATCTATAAAAGGTACATAATTTTTAAAACTTTATTGCTAAAAACATGCTGATGATGCAGAGAAACAAAGCAAGCACATGCTGTTGAGAAAATGGCATCAACAGACTTGCAGGGTTGCTGCAAATCTTCAATTTGTAAAAAACAAACAAAAAACTACATTATCTGTGAAGCACAACAAAGCAAAATGCAATAAAATGAGATGTGTTTGTATTTAAAAAAATGATTCAAAACAAACTTGCCTAAAAAACCAGTGAAAACTGAAAGAAATGAACACAGGAGAAAGCTAAAACTAGATACTAGGGGGAAAAAAGGAGGGAGATGAGGGTGGATAGGAGGATTTTGACTGTGTATAAAAAGAGATTTTGTTTTGTGTCTTGATACTGAGTACCAAGTCACCTAATCAATGAGGGAGAATAAATACACACGGTAACCAGATCATTAGGTAATTTTAACTGGTAGGCATCAACTTCAGAATGTATGAACATTATATCAGCAGTTTCTGGAATCCAGGATATTGGTCTATTGTGTGGAATACTCTTTACCTCTATCAAAATTCTTCTACAAACTTTAGAAGTCTTAATAACAAATTAACATCTTCACATGGATTATGTTTATGATTTTATTGTCATTATTGGTATCTTGAAAGGGTTGCTCGTTTCTTCTTAACTGAAATTTTAAATTTTAATTGTGACGTATTATTAGTCCTACTTATTATCTGAAACAGTTATTTTGATTTTATTACAGAAAATATATAATATTTATTACTTATTCTACAAAGTCACATCCATAAATAAGGATCAAAATTATTTCAAATTATTTAGTCTATATTATTTAGCACATAATTTTCCAGAGACCTCTGTTTTTCTAAAGCATCTGATTAGATATTTCTCCTTTCACTTACTATTCATTCCCAATTATAACCATGTCCAAAAGATGCATAGTAAGTGGGATATTAACAGCTTATTCACCAACATTAACTAAATATAAAAGCAAAAATAATTAATAGATTTATTAGATATGAAATATTTTAGCTAATAAAATTATTGACTATTTTAGATATCAGGTAAATCATAGAAATTTCAGGTGGTAATGCAAATCAGCATGTGGAAGTGAGATCAATTGGGTTTTTTCGCCTCCATTATCTATTGCATTTTTATTTATCTTAAAACATCTCTTACTTATCTAGTTGAAATCAAGCAGCTTTGACCCTTAGCACCTTAAGAACATGCTCCCGTATTTTCTTGGTCCTTACTCCATACACAATGGGGTTGAGAAAAGGAGGCACCAAAAGGTACATATTTGCAACAAAAATGTGAACATGTGCAGGAACGTTTTTCCCAAAACGGTGAGTGAAAATTGAAAACCCTGCTGTAGAATAGAAGACAAGGATAACACAGACATGGGAGCCACATGTACCCAACGCCTTCAAGCTAGCTTCTCGGGATGGCAGGCGGAATACAGAGTGCAGGATGAAGGCATAGGACACAGCAATGAGAATGGCATCACATGAGCCAATGATAGAAGCCACACTAAGACTATAATGCGTGGTAGCTCCTGTCTATACATGCCAACTTTACCACAGCCATAAATTCACAATACGTGTGGGCAATGATTCGAGTTCTGCAGTAAGGCAGCTGTCTGAGCAAGATGGGATGTGGAGAAAAGAAAGCTACACCCCGACACACCACAATGGCACCCATTATGGTGATGCGACTGTGGGTGAGAATGGTGGCATGGCGAAGTGGATCACAGATGGCCACATAGCGGTCAATGGCCATGGCCAGGAAGAAGCCTGATTCCATTGTCGTAAAGCTGTGAATGAAGAACATTTGGGCCAGGCAAGCCTCAAAGGCAATGTCATGGGCTCCAAGCCAGAAGAGACAGAGCTTACGGGGCAGTGTAGACGTGGAGAGGACCAGGTCAGTAACTGAGAGCATGCACAGAAATAGGAACATGGGCTCGTGGAGGCTTCTCTCTGCCCTCACCACAGCCAGGATGGTCACATTCCCCATCACGGCCACCACATACATGGAGCAGAAGGGAATTCCAATCCAGACATGCAGGTGCTCTAGTCCTGGGATGCCCAGCAGCAAGAAGGTGATGGAAGAGGGACGGGAAGCGTTGAGAGGCGACATTATTTTGTCCTCTGATTTCTATCACTTCTGAAGAGAAAGTTGCTATGACAACATAATCACAACCAGATTCTGCAAAACATGAAGGTTTTGTTCAAGAGGATTCTTACCGATCTGCTGTTTGAAAACAAATTCATAATCTGACAGATTTAAGACCACATTAAAAAAATTAGTAACAACTACTAAATATTGCATTTAAGCACACAGAAAGATCATTACTGTATCGTTATAAAAGGAACATATAAGTCATCTTGTCCAATTATTTTTAGTAAGAAACTCCCTCTCTATCCATATACTTTTACTTGATTCAACAAATATTTGCTCTAGCCACAAAAGTAAAGAGATGAATGGATCATATCATTTTCTCATGGAGATTAGCTTGTATTTTTTTAAATCATAATTTGATGCATACCTACTAGCGTATGTGGGTCATGAAACTGTCACATTTGAACTAATGTCTGAATGATGAAGCTTAAACTATTCTGAGCCTGGGATAATAACTATTCTTAGAAATAAAATAGCATGAAAAACTGCTATGAAGCAGGAACAAGCAAGCAGACATGAATACCAGGGATTCTCGAATTTATTACCAAAGTTACAGGGACAGGAAATGAGGTCAATTTCTTCACATTAATGGTATCTTCATGCCTTCCTGTTTTCCTCTGCCTTTTTTAGAACACAAAAAGTTATACCTAATCCTGAATTGTACCTCACATCTTTACAATAAAAAATAAAAATAAAATTAAAAAAGAAAACAATACATTATATATAAATTATCTTGAGAATATTTAAAACTTCTGTGCTTCATTTTCTGTCATCAGGACTCTCTGAAAAATTCCCAAATTTTAAATCAGACAGTAAGTTTCAAATCTGTTACAGACAACTTTGCTAGCTATATTTTCATCTATTTGTTCATTGTAATTCCACTATAGTATCATTTGTGCATAGTGCTTTATTTATTTTTTTCTACTCCTCCCTATTGGCACTTATCTGAAAGCTTTTAACTCTAATATAATGAATGCTTGGCCACATATAATGAATCCAGTTTTGAATAGGTGCATTACTAAAATTGAAACTATGTATTTATGATTACAGATAAATTGGAGCCTAAAAAACCTATCCTTCAGATTTCCCCAAGGTGAAAAATGACAAATATTATTCCTCAGAACATGGAAGTGACTTACAAATCCTATTTAGGTTTTAACTTCAATGTGTTATTATTTTTTTTTTTTCTGAGAAATCAGGATTTATTGAGAGGACAGAAAAGCTCCCACAGTGGGAGAGCACATGAGGGAATTGTTTATTTGTTGCTTTCACATCAGCAATAGTGAGACAATATTTTGGATGGAACAGGGCTTTAAATATTCTCCTTATGATCACTCCATCGGCAATTCTTCTAAGAGAGTAAATTTTTTATTACTGAAGGTTACCAAATGGAAGTCTGCCAGACTTTCAGAAAATTATTAAAAGAGTCATTTTTCAGATAAAGGATTGAATTAACCTCAAATTAAGTGACTTAGGGAATAAAAATAATAGATCTCATTCTCCTAGTTTAAGAGGAAGAAAGTAGATAGCCAAGCAATCAAGCTTCAGAGGTTAAATATTAAATTTGAAAAAAATATGCCCATATAAACATATATTAAAATATTATTCATGGAGATAGACAACTGACAGATAGATAAATAGCCATATAAATAACATATTTTTAAACCCTAACCCCATTCATTACCTTCTTTTCCTCAGTGTTTTAGTCCTAGATCATTTCATTGTAGAGATGGGCTCTTCTTGAGGTCCTTTATTTATTCATCCAGAAACCCACATTTTGACACATTCAAAGCAGTTCATTCATCGTTTTGAAAAGTTGATATAATAGTGTCCAGAATGCCAACTGCTGAATAAAGCATTATTCTTAATACTTCCAATATTTCCAGTGCAGAGTTGAGACTCCATGGCAGAGAAACCCTGAGGATGCCACCAGATAAAGGGGATAAGTATGGAGACATGGGGTGGGAGGGTTAAAGAAGAGAAGGACTCAAGTCTCTACTAAGTATTTTGTTGTAGAGTAACCCTTGGTTACTAGGTGTCTGGTTCTCACTATCTCTGATTGAAGCAGTGACTTTGGGTAGTACTTCCATTAGCTCTTAAGGGAAATCTGCTTTTTTATGTCTCAACAAGTCTTTATAAATATAATATGCATTTGTAAGAAAACTTACACAAAGTTATTATTTCAATTGTTTGCCAGAAACATGTTAACACACTGAAATTTTCCAAACTTCATTAACTAGGGCAGTATTTTCTAGGCTTCTGCATTTATGAATCCTTTGTCTACTCCAGTGAAAATCTTTGAATAGTGTATATATGGATTTTTAATAATTTAGAAGATATAATAGACTATTCAAAATATATGTGGCAATAAATTGTCATGAGTAGAACATGAGTTCTATAGAAATCATAGCAGAAAACCAAGAGAAAGATTCCTTGAATATGTGGCATTTAGATATGTGGCATTTAGACTGAAATTGAAGAACATACGACATCTGGCATTGGGAACTGAATATAAGCATTCTCTCTCTCTCTCTCTCTCTCTCTCTCTCTCCCCATCTCCCCCCAGGAAGAAAATTTAAAAAAATTATATTAGAGAGCGCAACCATAATGTAATGAATTAAAATCTACTGTCGTTTATACTCAAGAGTACAAAATAGATTATTTTTATGGGCAAACAAGGGTTTCCCCACATACATAAGTAACCACATCACATACACAAAATGTATCGGCCAGTGTCTAGACCTGTGACCTTAACTTACTAGGTGTTCCATAAATATATGTTGAACACATAAAGACAATTTATAGCATTGCAAGAGAATATAATTTAGAACCTTGCACACAGTCACAAAGTACTACTACAGTCACAGATATACACGTTGGTTCCCAAAATACATTTTTTTGTAGAGACACATATGTATAATCTTTGTGATAATATCTCCCTGAAAATACCAACCTGTATGTCCAGATATCACATGGTATCCATATTTTCGTTTCTTTGAGTAACTCATGCAATTCTATTTAGTGTCAAAAAGAGAGATAACCATCACCTCTATGATATCCTTTAAAAATACCCTTACCTCCTAAATTCTTTTTCTTTCATTATTTCATCCACTGGGATCAGAAATAGATATTCTGTCTGCTCAAAGGTTTAATTCTCCTCCATTGAATCTAGGTCATCAGCAAATAAGAAGGTGGTGTCTGGAGGAGTCTTTATGCTTTTAAAGATTTCCTGGGATTACTCAGGCTACTCCCTTTCCTCCAACCCTCTCTACTTTCACAGCAACTCTAATTAGATCATATAAGAAAATTGATTTAGAGCCATTAACAATCCAAATATGTATCTTCTATATATAGCAGCTTCAACATGATAATCTCAAGATGGCAAGTGAGAGTAACGTCTGACACAAACACGTCTCTATGGAATAATTGGCAGAAGAGTGTTTTGTATATAAATATGACCCAAGGAAACCCCAGAATTTATTTAAAAATTTTGTATTTTCACATGTTCAAACTTCAATCAACTTCAAAGTACTCTCTGTTTGTTGTAACACATTTCTTAAGATGCTTTTCCCATTGTTCAAAACAGTTTTTGATCCCATCAATTTTGATGCCTTTTAGTACTTCCACTGTTTTTAGTTTCACCTCTTCCACATCAGCAAAAGCAAAAAAAAAAAAAAAAAATTCCCTTTGAGGACTCTTTTCATCTGAGGAAAAAAAAAGTCACTCGGCAAGGTCAAGGTCGGTAGAATAGGGAGAGCGGGGAATGGGGGTCATACTGTTTTGGGTCAAAAACTGTCATTCAGTTTTGTGTGGGTAGGAGTGCCGGTTAATCACCCATCATGAAATTGGCAAATGCTTTTAAAGAATCTAAAAAAAAAAATAATTAACTGAAGCCGAACTTAGCCTCTCACAGCAATTTTAGTGGGTATTGATGATGATGGGTTCCTAGAACATCCCACTACTTAGTGGGGGATGACTGTACTACAGGGGACCTGTCCTCCAAAAAAAATTCCAGTTGTTTTGGGGTCTCCCATCATTTTGGGTAACAAACAATAGTCTGCATAATTTTAAAGCTAGTAATTTACCTGTCATTCTTCTTAAGCTTTTGCTACAGATATAGCAAACCTTCAGTAGTAGGATCTAATATAACATGTAACTACTTAATGGGAACTGTTCTGAAGGGTACTGAAAGACAAAGAACATATTTGTTATATATTTGATTAGACTAATTTAATTACAACTTAAAATAAAGAACAGAGGGGCCAGTCACCAATATTAAAGTGGACCAGGGATGCAGGGAGAGAAGGGAGCAGAAGAATGATGCATGATGGGGAGGTGGGATATATGAACGTGTTTTCATTTACTCACTTGACAAATATTTGCTAAGTAACTGATCTAACTTCAAGATTAAATATGGCAAACACAGCTTCTAAATTTTCAAAATCTCCATTTAAGTATAATTTACATAGTATAAAATTCAGGTGTATTAAGTTTACAAATTGGTATTTTTAGATTATATTTGCAGAGCTTTATAATCATCACCAAAATATTATTATTATTTTTTTTTAGTTGGAGTCTCACTCTATTGCCGAGGCTGGAGTACAGTGTCATGTTCATGGCCACACTAGCGTCAACCTGCTAGGCTCAGGCGATCCATTTGTCTTAACCTTCCAAGCAGCCAGAACTATAAGTGCACACTATCATGCCCAGCTAATGTTTTTGATTTGTTGTAGAGATGAAGTCTCGCCAAGTTGCCCAGGCTGTTCTCAAACACATGGGCTCAGGAAATTCCCTCACCTCTGCTTTCCAAAGTGCTGGAATTACAGGTTTGAGCCAATCACCAAATTAAATTTCAGAATATTTTCATCAGCAGAAAAATAAATCTTATGATCATAAGTCATCACTGGTAATACTTTAGAACTCTTTTTAAAATTTTCTAAACTTTGCTTTGTTCTGCTTTGTTTTTCAAATTGTTTTGGTTATTCTGGGTCCTTTGCATTTCACAATGAATTTTTGGATTAACTTGTTATCTTCTGGAAGGAAAACACATCTGGAATATTGATAGAGATTTGTACCTATATATACATTTGAGTATTATTGCTATTTTAAAAATTAGCTTCTTCGATCCATAAATACTAATGTATTTCCATTTATTTAGATCCTCTTTAATTAACACAAATTAATAAAATTGTATATATTTTTAGTGTTCAAGTCTTATACTTATTTCGGCATTTTTCCTAATGATTGCATATTTTGATGCTATTTTAAGCGAAATTGTTTTCTTAATTTAATTTTTAGGTCCCTCATTGTTAATGTATAGAAATGCAATTGATGAAATACACGTTAGTCTTGTATCCTGAAATTTTGCTAAATCTGTTATTAGCTTTAGTTGATCTTTTTTGTAGAGTTGTTAGAATTTTTTATACATGAGACTATATCATCTAAAAATAGAGACAATTTTGCCTTTTCCTTTGCAATTTATATGTTTTATGTTTTTCTTTTCTTTTTTTAATCCAATTCCCTGGATGAAAACAGCATTAAAATGTTGAATAGTTGTGAGAGAAGACATACTTGTCTCATTTTTGTTCTTAGGGGGAAAACTTTTAATCTTTCACCTTTAGCTGTGTAATTAGCAGTGCATTTTTTAAATGTATTTTCCATTTCAGCTTAAGAAAGTTTCCTTCTATCCCTATTCTTGTTGAGTTGTTTTTTTTTTTTGTAATCTTAAAAACCTATGGATGATGGCAATGCATTTTCTGCTTCTATTGAGATTATGTGTTTTTTGTATTTTATTCTATTAATATGTTTTACTACATTAATTGACTTTCATATATTAAAACAACTTTGCATATCTGGGATAAATTCCAGTTGTTCATGGTGTATCATCCTAAAAAGTATTACATTACTAGGTTTTGGTTGCTAGTATTTAGTTGAGAATTTTAATGTTGATATTCATAAGGGACAATGATGTTTAGTTTTGTGTGTGTGTGTGTGTGTGTGTGTGTGTGTGTGATGTCTTTGTCTGGCTTTTTTTTTTTTAGGATTTTGTTGGCCTTATAGAAAGATTTGGAAAATGTTACCTCCTTTTCTACATATTTGGAAGAGTTTGTGATGAACTAGTGTTGATTATTTAAACTTTTGTTGGAATTAATCACTGAATTGGTCATATTTTTATTTTCCTACTTAGATTCACCCACTATTTTTTCTTCCCTATGTACTCTGAACCTTGGACGATCAAACAATATTGACTAGTTTAATGACTCCCCTTGCCTGTTTTAAGTTTGATTTGACCGACTGGAGGGGGGCAAGAGAAGGACGTTGGAAAGAAGTAGAAGAATGAGATTGGAGCATTACTGCCAAAGCTCCCTATCTTTAGGGTCACCACAGGCTGGCTGCACACATCAACCAAACTCTCCTCTCCTATCAGGTAGCCATCTCCACACACCCACTTCTATCTCCAGCTTTCAGTTCAAAACACTGTTACACACATTGTATAGAGCATGAAGTCACACAATAATGTAAAGTTATTTAAAAGAAAATTAGAATCTCCATTGTGCAAAGCAGAATGATATTCAACCTTAATGAGAGTTTAAGAAGTATGATAAACCACTGACCTTTAACCTGCTTTGCAGGTTAAGGCAGAGTAGGGGGACATAATCATGCTAATCCATCTGTGTGGTATCTAAACTAGCTAGGTTTTGCTTTTGACTACATCTTATTATATTTTTAATTATCTCTCTTTTTGAAATCTCCTCGTGTGTCATTTTTAAAATTTTTCCTAAGCCCCTATAAAACTCTCCTCGGTGTTCTTCCCTCATTATTTTATTCAACAAGTCTATCCTATACATAAATGAGCCTTAATTCACAACTATAATATCTCTGACTGCCACTGAAAGCGAACCAATCTCTTCAAATCTCCTCTGTGGTCCACACTTAGTGCCCTCTGAACAGTGACTTATTCAGTAATTTGATGATGGAATGAATGAATACGAAACAGCTAAATTCTCTCCTACCAAACACAATTTGAGAATCAGCACTGAAGACTCAGGAATGGTAACTAGATTCCTAGGACCAGGAACAGCATAGTTGAGAAAGAAGGGTCTCATAGTATGATGTACTAATGAGGACAACAGAAACATGTCTTCCCTGAGTCCCAGGATTTGGGAGAATGCATTTGTAGCAAAATTGGATGGGTATCTAGAAGTAAATAAAGAAAAATACCCTAAGGATGACTTTCCAGGCACCCCAACTTCAAGCTACAGAATAAACAAAGATCATTGTACTCAGAGTCATGCTTTACATTTCTTCATGGGCTGAGACAGAAATCCTGAAACTTTCTCGTGTTTATCACTTTCATTTATGGCTTTAGTAAAAGTTTCGTAGGATTGTTTTTACTGCTATCCTGGTGTATAACATACAACATCTGAACAATCAGCTAAACTGTCATCCAAAGCACTGGACTTATTTCTTCAATGTCCTATATGCCTGAATAATAGTGATCTGTGACCGTTTGACTTCTCATTCTCATTCTTCCGTAGGTGGATCAGTGGTGAAAAGAAACATCAGTAGCCTCCATGTCATTCATGCCATTTCTGGACCCCAGTACAGTGACACTGATTGGTATCCCTGGACTAGAGGATGAACAATTTTGGACTGAGTTTTACTACTTTGCAGTGTGCTTGGTGGCTCTTCTGGGAAACATTTTACTGATCATCACTCATGCAGAACACCATCTGCACCAGCCATGTACATCTTCCTGACAGTATTTCTTTGAGCCATGCCTCACTTAGGACTATGTGGTTTAACTACCAAATATTTGGAAAAGTCTATAGACAGCATATCATCATTGACAACTAATTTAATTACATTATATGAGAGAACATACTTTGAATCATGTAATAATTATTTTCTAAACAAGGCCAAGAGTTATAATTCATGCCTATAATCTCAGCATTTTTGGAGGCCAAGGCAGGAAGATCACTTAAGGCCAGAGTTTGAGATCAGCTTGGGCAACACAGCAAGACCACATTACTACAAAAATTTGTTAAAACATTAGCTAGTCCTAGTAGTATGCACCAGTAGTCCCAGCTACTTTGGCCGAGACAAAGCAATCCTCACTAATTTCAGTGAGCCATGATCGTGTCACTTGTTTGAAAGCTGAATGACAGAGTGAGAACCTCTCTTTAAAAATAATAATGATAGCCTGTAATCCCAGTGCTTTGGGAGGCTGAGGTGAGTGGATTGACTGAGCCCGTGGGTTTGAGACCCACCTGGGCAACTTGGTGAGACCTCATCTCTACAATAAAGCAAAAATTAGCTGGACTTGGTAGCACACCTCTGTAGTTCCAGCTACTTGGAAGGCTGAGGCAGAAGGATCGCCAGAGCCCAGCAGGTCAAGGCTGCAGTGGCCGGGAGCGGCCACTGCACTCCAGTCTGGGTGACAGAGTGAAACTCCAACTCAAATAATAATAATAATAATAATAATAATAATAATAACAATAATGATATATAAAAATAAATACTCAATTTGATGTCTATTTAAGATGTATTTATTCTAAAGTTAGTAGTGTTATTTTTTAAATTGCATATTTATTTATGTATATTTGTACTTATGTTTAGTTTTTGGTCTAGATTGTTCATTTCTGTTTTTGTTGTTGGTTTTTTTTTTTGGAGGGGCTTGGCTTTTATTTTAAAGATGTAGGATACAATTCAGAATTAGGTATACAAGTAGTCATTTCACAGGTAAAGTTTGGGCCTTCCTTTGGTCCCCACTTTTCCTGGTTTAAGAACAGGTACTCTTATTGACATTATGTACCCTCCCCATCCCTCCCCTGGCAGTTTCACGCTATTGTCAATCCCTTTTTTATAGTATTATAATAGATGTTTGTCTTGTTTTCAGAAGTGTCTATTCATATCTTCTGCCCATGTTTTAATAGGGCTATTTGTTTCTTTCCTTTCGATCCATTCGAGTTCCTTGCAGATCCTGGATGTTAGTCCTTTGTCAGTATACAGTTAGCAAATATTTATTTTCCCATTCTGTGGACTGTTTCTTTTGCTTTGCAGAAGCTTTTCAGTTTGATGAGGTCCTGCTTATCTATCTTGTGTCTTATGGCAAGGGCATTTGGGGTTTTGATCAGAAATTGGTTGCCTATTCCAATTTCTCTAAGGGTATCTCCTGCGTTTTCTAAGATTCTTACAGTTTTAGGTTTTACATTTACGTCTTTGATTCATTTAGAGTTGATTTTTGTGGATGGCGATTGATAGAGGCCATGTTTAAATCTTCTGCATGTGGTCAGCCAGTTTTCCCAGCACCATTTATTAAATAGATTCTCCTCTCCCCAGAGGTTGTTGGTGGAGGCTTTGTCAAAGATAAGTTGGTTGAGAAATTGAAGTTTTGCTTCTAGAATCTCTGTCCTGTTCCATTGCCTAGCCAAAGCAAAAATAGCAGTATAAAAAGCAATATGTGTTTTTTCTGAAGCTGCATAGTATCCAAGGACAATTTAAATATTCACTAAGAAACAGTCAGATAATAAAATGATATACAACCCATAAAGCTTTCCTGCTCCCCAGATAGTCATTGATTCTCTGCCGAAGACAAGTGTTGATGGTTGATAACCTTGTTATAGCAAGGTGCAAGGTAATGTTTGTCCTCATTAGTGTTATCTTTGTTCATTGCCACACAAGTATGCAATTTGAATGTTTTGAAGAGATTATTAACTGTATACAAGTTAAAATTTATTATTACTTTCTGCTTAATTTGCATTTCTTTCATAATACAACAGTTTTTGTTATCTCTAATAATGTTATCATACCAAATATTATTTTGTTTTTATTAATGAAACTATGTGATCTTTGTTTTGATAAATATTTATAAAATATTAATTTTTCTCATTGTTTTACTTTCAATATCTCTACTCTTTTTTAAAACAAAATTTATTGTGTATTTATAAGGTAGACAACATGATGTTATAAGATACATGTATATAGCAAAAAGGCTACTATAGGGAACAAATTAAAATATCCATCATCTAGCCGGGCTCGGTGGCTCAGCCTGTAATCCCGCTCCTTGGGAGGCTGAGGTGAGTGGATTGCCTGAGCCCCGCCTGGGCAACTTGGTGAGACCTCATCTCTACAATAAATCAAAAAAAAAAA
>CAUYQG010042255.1:0-27531 GCA_963574415.1 Tarsius wallacei
GCTATGGAGATAACCTGTTTCCCTGGATAATTTGAATAAGGAAGTTAAGTTTGTAAAAAGTTACATTTGTTAGAAAGGTTATAATATGTATTAGTTGATTTGGGATATAAGTTTTGTTTTAAGTAGAGTTGTTTAATGAGATGCTTTATAGTTTTATAATTTTGATATTTTATATTGGCGGGTTACGGGGACTTTTTTACAGGATAACGTCATCATGTTGGGATTATGTTGTTTTGGGTGTAAATAGTCTCCGCCCTTAGAACATTGGCCAAGCAAGGAAGAGAATACTTAAACTTAAGCATCGTTTTAACATCACAAAAAATAAACCATGTAATTTGTTGTAAGTGACTTGTTTTGTAATGATGATTTTAACTTGCTCTGTGGCAGCAATTTACAGGGATTATCTCCCTTGTAGAGAGAAATATAAGCTCACAACTACCCGCAATAAAATGGCATCTGCACCCTTTTAACAGGTGTCCATCTCTCTCCCCTTTTTTCTTCCCTTCAAACGCCTATGCCGTCTCCATCTTTTGGGGTACCCTTTGGATTATGTGGGAGCAGGTCTCCGGCATCTCACCAAGTTGCTGGGGTGGGTCTCGAACCCGTGGGCTCAGGCCTCCCACAGTGCTGGGATTACGGGCTGAGCCACCGAGCCCGGCCAGAATTACCTAAGAGATGACAAAAAGGCTGTCTCTGCCATTCACCAGCTGCATGACCTTGGCCAAGTCACTCAACTTCACGAAATTTCCTCACACATAGGTTAGAGATAACAATAACTGGCACGTATGTTGTGAGCATATCAAAAATATACCTTCAGTGAGAAAACCAGAATAATGGCAATGACAACAATTTTATACTTTAAATAGTTTATATCCAGGTACAGATCTAAATCTTTAGGGAGAGCAATTAATTCAGTGAATTCTCGCTCCCAGAAAGAAGTGGCATGCTGTCACTCACCTGCTGCATCGGTGTGGCCATCAAGTCACCTGGCTGGGGCCACATTTCCACTTGCATGAGAGGCGAGAGGTGTCTGCAGCATGTTTAAAAAACTGGAATAATTCAACCCTAGCCATTATATATCCATTCTACGCTAGATGAATACCATGGAGGTCACTTTAAATCACAATACATTATTTGCTTACTTAACAACTAGTTAGTATTTATAGTGAAATAAATGGTATCCTCCAATGAACTATTAATATCGCATATCGATTTATTCAGAATGGTGGCTTCTGGTTTCATGATCCTTGGAAAAGAAGCAGAATAAAGATATATGGCAATAGCTTATTTGTGTCACATATATGTTGATAGAATCTCTAGTTTTCAAAACCTGCTTGAACTTGGCCAGTTTATCCTTATAGCACTTACTGTTTCTCTCATGCAAAAAGACAGAAGTGAGATCTTCAATAGCTTAGAGTTTACCTTTGAGAAATCTCACAGTAGAAACAAGAATTTTAGGAGAAAATTATTATTTGGAGTATTCTTTCTCATTTTTCACTTTTTTTTTTTTTGAGTTGGAGTCTCACTCAATTGCCCCATCTGGAGTGCAGTGGGATGCTCCCGGCCACCGCAGCCTTGACCTGCTGGGCTCCGGCCATCCTTCTGCCTCAGCCTTCCAAGTAGCCGGAACTACAGGCGCACGCTACCATGCCTGGCTAATTTTTTTTGATTTATTGTAGAGACGAGGTCTCGCCAAGTCGCCAGGGCTGGTCTCAAACTCTCAGGCTCAGGCAATCCACTCACCTCGGCCTCCCAAAGTGCTGGGATGACAGGCTGAGCCACCTTGCCCGGCCTCATTGTTCACTTCTTAGACTAACCTTTGAGATGTGGATGCCCAGTCACTTAAGATAAACAGTAGCTAAAAGTAATCCCAACAAACACATTCCTGCATCTCCCCTACAGTTGACGCTTGCCCAAGTCACCGCTGACCACACACTGGGGACAAGAGCTGTGTCTGCTTTCTTGCTGTAGAACACCAGAAGAATCCTCAGCACAGTGCCTTGCACGCACAGGCGCTCATCCCTAGGAGGTTACCTCCACATCGCCGCCAGTCGGCAGTCCATGTAGCTGACATCAACAGACATTTCTTCTGTTTGGCGTTCCGGCTGCAAAGACAGTGGGAATGAGAATCGGGTCACCCAGAGCGTGAAGTGGCATGTGGGGCTTCATGAGTGTGGGCAGAACAGGGCGCTGGTAGACCCAGGATCCTCGGCTGTGGTGGCGAGTGTGCACACATGGTGGTTCCTGAAAGAACACTGCCTTCTGTGACGGCATGGGCCTGTGTGAGAAGGGAACCGTCCGGCTATTCCAGAGCCCCATCACGAAGTCCGGAGTCTCAGAGCCTGCCTCTGTGATGGCATAAAAGCTAGGATATGGCGAAGATGTGAGTGGCACCTCCTTGACTCTCACACCCTTGGCAGTGCACGACTTGAAAACCTGTATCCATATGCAGCATTCCTTTGCGCCTTCACACTTTTTCAAATGTCACAGACCTCTTGGAGTACACAGTAATCTTTTATGTCTCCACATTTCATGCCTTTTGTGTCTCTACATTTCATGTATGTATCTACTAAGTGTTCCCTTCACCATTTATCTGCCTACTGAACTCTCTCGGAATTGCCTTTCAACTCTCAGTTAAGCATCTCTTTCTCTGAAGGCTTGGCTGGTCTACCTGAACACATTTAATCACATTCTTCTTTAGCCACCACTACATAAACTACACATATTTTTAAATTTATTCCTATAAAATTGCCAATATCTTACTTCTTTTTGCCTAAAGGATTAGCAATCCTTTATATTTGACCCTAATACAGTTGCATGAATAACACTGTTCCTGCAGTGTTTTGTTACAATGTCAGCTAATCTCTTGAGTTCCACATGGATAGGACCATATCTTATTCAGAATAAGAAGCTGTACGTTATAATGGCTAAGCAACATGCTTATAATCTGCTCTAAAATCTTTAGCTGTAACTTCCATTTTCTATGTCTTAATTTCCTTATCTGAAAAGTGGAACCAATAACTCCAATCCTCAAGACTTTTGCAAGGATTAATAAGATATTTTAAAATTCTATTTTCAAGGGTCACTCATTGAAAGAAAGAACCCGAGAAACTTAGAATAAACTAAGTTCACATTTTGCCTTGTCATAGTCATTTTTGCTTCGACTGACATACTTTGAATCTAGCACTGGTTAGACATAGATAGATACATTTCCAATAGGCAGGTTTTAGGAAGCCTGCGGGCATTTTACTGCCTGCCAAGCTGGCAGCCTGCCCCACCCCCCCAGCACATCTCCCTTGGAGGCAAGACAAGGACAGCCCACCCTTTCAATTCATGGTTTAGCATCATAATCTCTAGGAGACTTTCAGGTTCTCGGTAGAAGGCAAAAGGTCAAAGATTCCCACTTAGCTGGCCGAGGCCATAGAAATGATAAGAGACCACCTTTTCCCTAAAGAATTTGTGGATTGCACATGTCTGACAGGTCTCCTGCTGGAAAACCCCTTCCACTGTCTCCTCCCATCTAGCCCACCCCAAGGGCGTGAGATGCTCACAGCTGGCAACAGCAAGATCCAAGGCTCCGGCGGCTACCATCCACAGCCCTGCACATTCCTTTTGGCCCAGACCCCTCCGGGCCCAACCCCCCTATGCCAAAGGCCCTGACGTATATCCAGTTCTTGGCCCCTGGTGCCACACTTGCCTCTGAGTGTCGGCCCCCTTTCCAATCTGTGAAAGGTGAATAATAAGCTTTACTTCCTTCTGTTTCTTACTTGGTTGCAACCTTGCATGACTCCTGTGGGACCAGCATGGTCTTTACATCCATCAACAATAATTTATAGTTTGCCCTAAAGCTCATTATAGGTTGAACTCTTTTTTTTTTTGTTGTTGTTGTTGTTGTTGTTTTTTTTTTTTTTTTTTGAGTTGGAGTCTCACTCTGTCGCTCAGACTGGAGTGCAGTGGCCGCTCCCGGCCACCGCAGCCTCAACCTGCTGGGCTCCAGCGATCCTTCTGCCTCAGCCTTCCGAGTAGCTAGAATTACAGGCGCGCGCTACCACACCCGGCTAATTTTTTTATTTATTGTAGAGATGAGGTCTCACCAAGTTGCCCAGGCGGGTCTCGAACCCGCGGGCTCAGGCAATCCACTCACCTCAGCCTCCCAAAGGCGCGGGGTTACAGGCTGAGCCACCGAGCCCAGCTTTTTTTTCTTTTTAAAAAACCAATGTGGGCCAACCATAGTGGCTCATGCCAGTAATCCCAGCATTTCGGGAAACCAAGGTAGGAGGATTGCTTGAGCCCAGGAGTTTGAGACCAGCCTGGCCAACATAGCAAGACCTCATCTCTACAAAAAAAATCAAACAATTAGCCCAGCGTGGTGGTGCATGCCACTAGTTCTAGCTACTTAGGAAGCTGAGGTGAAAGGATCACCTGAGTTCAGGATGTTGAGTCTGCAGTGAGCTCCGATCGTTTCACTGCACTCCTGGGTGACAGAGTGAATCCCTGATTTTTTTTTTTCTTTTTAATTGATGTGTTTCTGGAGTCCAATATATGTTTGCTTCTTTAACAAAGATACCATTTCAGTACAGAAATCATTGATTTGAAAAATCTGTGGGGCGGGGGGAATCACTGTAACCTGAGGTGGCATTAGAATGTAGCTAAGGTCACAAAGATCTGTATTAGAGGGTAATCCCCCCGGACAAAGTGACACAAGTCAGTAATTTACTATTTATTATTGATATCCTACTTATGCTCAAAAAAGCTTGGTGTCTCTTTGCAATAAAAGGCACTATGTAATAAAACCGCTAAAGTAAATTAAAATTTAAAGGATCCAAATAATAAAGAAAGGGAGGAGGACAGGGTGCCGAAAATCCTAGGCTGAATCTCTCTACTAGAGTCAAGTAACAAAACTTGTCTCTGAGCTTCTGAAAAGGCAAAGCAAAATTTAGAGTGAAAGGTTCTGTTAGTATGACTGAAGAAAATACTTAACCAAGAGAGATGATCTTGTTTTTAGCACATAATTCTAAAAATAACGTATTACCTAACTCTTCACACACGAATGCCATGTAATAAAATCGAAAGTCTTTAACAGAAATTTCATAAAAGATGCAGAAATATTCTTTTTATAGCTCTCATTGAAAAAAATGGCCCCAATTAAAGCTCAAAGGCATTTGTTTAAGTGTAAATCTGTGAAGACAAATAGGATGAGGTCGTTGAAATCAGAAAGCACTCACAAAAAGGCTGTTTTTAGTCATGTGGCTTAATATTTGAGCGGATTTTGCAGACTGTGTTCTAAAAGAAAGGATGGTGAAGGGGGCATGTCCCTTCCACAATTATCAGTTGACTCATAAAAGCTTGTAATAAAAGTTATATAGCAAACCACTGGGAACCAAAGATGAAGATCGATCACAGAAAATTAAGTGCCTAAAACAGACTGCTGACTAAAATGATATCTACATGTACTTGACTAAATTGATATCTACATGCACTAAGAACCCTCTATGTGAATAAAATTTTACAAGGAAAATTCAAGTCTTACTTACCTTTCTTACAAGATAGGGAGTAATAAGTACGGTTTAAAATGCATTAAAAAGAGCTTTCGAGAATAAGAGAGTGTTAGGGAAGTATTAGAGTCCTTAGAGCCAAGAAAAGTGGTTTTAGTTTAATAATTTTTTCACTCTTTAACCATATCTTCAGCCCAGATTCTTTTTTTTTTTTGAGTTGGAGTCTCACTCTGTCGCCCAGACTGGAGTGCAGTGGCCGCTCCCGGCCACCGAGGCCTCCACCTGCTGGGCTCCGGTGATCCTTCCGCCTCAGCCTTCCAAGTAGCTGGAACTACAGGCGAGCGCTACCACGACCGGCTAATTTTTTTGATTTATTGTAGAGATGAGGTTTCGCCTGCCCAGGCGCGTCTCAAGCCCGCGGGCTCAGGCAATCCACTCACCTCAGCCTCCCAAGGCGCGGGATTACAGGCTGAGCCACCGAGCCCGGCTTAGCCCAGATTCTTATAACCTCAGATTGCCAGCGAACCACTAGAAGCTATGAGAAAGGCCTAGAACAGATTCTTCCCCACAGTCCTCAGAAGAATTCAACCCTGCCCACACCCTCATCTCAGACGTCCATCCTCCAGAACTGCAAGACGACAAATTTTCATTGGTGAAGCCACCCAGTCTGTGGTGCTTTGTGATGGCAGCCCCAGCAAAATAATACGACAGCCATGCTCGTTTGTTTACTTATTGTCTACAGCTGCTCTCATCCATCACTAGTAGAGCTGAGTGGTTGGAACAAAGACCATATGACCTTAAAGCCTTAAATATTTACTACTTACTGTATTTGACCCCTTACAGAAAGTTTGCTGACTCTTGACTTATCCGATGGGTGATAGGATAAAGGGTCACTAGGCATACGAGGTTTATTCTCCCTGTATTTCTTTGGTAAGAACCACCTGGTGTTTCTTCTTCAACCCCTACCTCTTCCACACAGGCCTAAAAATATCCAGCTTATTTGACAGGAACCACTGAGAAGATTTTACGTGGGAAAAAAGTAGAAGAAAATAAGAACACGCGTTTGGGTCCAAGGCATGGTCTCTGATTTAACTTTATCAGCAATAAAGTTTTTATTTTGCTTTCTTTCTGACAGCAGTATCACTTCTCAATTGGCTTCAAATCTAGAGGAGAGAGGTCTGTGATTTACTGACCTCCACAAACCTCAGCTTCTTCCTCCTCATAGCAAGTGTGTTGGAAATCTCATTTCCTTCTTGAAGTCTCTCCGGAAAGGAAGTGAGTGATTTTTTTTTTTAACTTGGCCATATCCTCTCTGAAGGTGCCATTCTTATGACTCATTTTAAAACTCTGTATCATACAAAACCACTTGCACTAAGGCTAACAAAGGTTAAATGTTTTCTTCATGCTAAGACATTATGTATTTATGAGCGTCTGCATGTCCTTTTATAGGATAGGTCTAAATTCCTATAACCTTCCTTAGATGGTGAGCTTCTGGGAGAACTTTTGCTTAACTTGAGGTCTGGTTTGTTTAATCTACACAGTGCTAGGCTAATTAATGTGTTACCTCCATATAATGAGAATCCAAATAATTCATTGCCAACAACTTTATTCACATTGGTTGAAAAAGCAACAGAATTCTAAAGAAAAAGACACTGATAATAAGTAATAACTTTGTAGCTTGAGATAAAAATATTTTAACCACTAATTAAAAAAAAATCTAGAAATATACCTGAGAAAGAAAAGCCAGTCTCTAAACTGTCACCTGTATCTTGCCATTCACTCAATTGACCCATTGGTGTTTACAGAAAGTACCCATTTCTACACAAGCTCTCTCTGGCATCCTATGGAAGGAGGGACATAAAAGATAATAAGATGAAAGGAACCGTTGGGAAAGAATCTTGATGTTCAGGCAAACAAACTTGTCTTTGATTCAGTGGATATTCACAATGGGCAAGTGAGAAAGTGAAGACAGTGTTGGGAGGCAATTGTCGAGCTCTAAGAGAATGTTATAATGGACACTGAAGACTCGAAAGGGAGCTAGGTGGGAAGGAACGGAGGGACGAAAAATTACCTATCGGGTTCAAGGTGCACCCGTGGGGGTTGTGGGTACACTTAAAACCCAGACCCAAAACTAAATAAAAATGTTTTAACCACTAATTTTAAAAAATCTAGAAATATACCTGAGAAAGAAAAGTCAGTCTCTAAACTGTCACCTGTATCTCGCCATTCACTCAATTAACCCATTGGTGTTTACAGAAAGTACCCATTTCTACACAAGCTATATTTGTGTCCCCTAAAGCTATTGAAATAAAAATAAATGAATAAATAAATGTCTCGTCATCATTGAACGTTAGCTATCCCAATGTACTATGTTGCTTAAATTTTCTTATAGCATTTAAGGAAAAATTAGTGTAAAGTCTTGGCACTTTTTTGGTTAAATTTATTTCTGAATGTTTAATGCTATTATTATAAAGTTTTTTAATTAAAAAAATAATAATAATCTAAATGAAGGACACATGTGACCTGTTGGAAGAAAGAGCAGCGTAGGCCCAGCGGAGTCCGGTGGCTGGAGGGATCTAGGGATATTCAGGGAAAGAACTCCCCCAGAGGAAGCACGACTGTTGAAACTCAGTGGTCATTGTTGGTGGAAGGCAGCCGTCGGGAAAAGGACAGGGCTTGTTACCTAGCTCCTCTGGCTCAGTGTCTGTTGACTGCTAAGGGAGAGGAGAACGGCAACCCAGTAAAAGAGGAAAGAGCTGTTTCCCTAAAGACTCTGTTGAGGGCAGTGTTTAACAGCAGGTGTCCCATAGAAGCTGGAGGGTGTGGTGGGGCCAAGGGCACTTTCCTACCCCAGGGTTACCTCTGCAGCTGCACACCAGAACATTCTCCTTCTGGACCAGACTAGTGAGCCAACAGCATCAGGATCTTTGGAGGGCTTTAGCTGCTTCATGATATATGGGCATTGATAGGTGACCCACAGTAGTTGGCAAACAGAATTATAATGAAATGTTTAGGTGCCTGCCATGACGTGGCCAACAAATTCAAGTACCAAACACATGTGAACTCCTTCCCCCGACACCCCACTTCCATCAGGATTCCTAGGGAAAAGAGACCTGGAGACTCCTAGAACCAGTAGGAGATGAAATTATAATAAACACAAGCAGAGCCTTAAAAGCAGTGTGTGGGCCAGGCGGGTGGTTCATGCCTGTAATACCAGCACTTTGGGAGGCAGAGGCAAGAGGATTGCCTGAGCCCAGAGGTTTGAGACCAGCCTGGGCAACTTGGTAAGACCTCGTCTCTACAATAAGTCAAGAAAAATTACCCAGGCGTGGTGGTGCATGCCTGTAGTTCTAGCTGCTTGGAAGGCTGAGGTGGAAGGATTACCTGGGCTCAGCAGGTCGATGCTGCAGTGGCCAGGAGCGTGCCACTGCACTCCAGCCTGGGCAACAGAGGGAGACTCTCTCTCAAAAGAACAAAACAAAACAAAAAAACAGTGTGTGGTTACAGTTATTGTTTCCAGGTTATGCGGCCTGGAGAAACCACTTATGAGACAGCGAAGAGGCAGAGACATGATGTAGAGGCCAACGCATTAGATGCTGGTTGTGCTGAATATCAGCAGTGTGACCTTGGTGGAGTCATTCAAATGATCTGGTTTCAGTTCCTGTATCAGAAAAATGGAATCTTGCAAATGCCCTGACAAGGTCGTGGTGAAGCTCAAACATGTGAGAAAATCCTCTACCTTAATAACATGTTATTATTATAATTGCAGGGAGTATTGCAGAACAGGTTATTCATGGATGGTTTTGAGTGTGCTGATATGCAGGATATGCTGTCCAATAATTCACCTGTCTTCTGGTGTAAAAATGCTTCTGTGTCTCCCTAAGCCATTTCCCAAGAAAGTAATTTTTCTCACATATACAATCGAGCAAAACCTAGAGCCGCTTGCAATGACTGATTTTAGGAGCATCCGTGAGTGTCTGTGTACTCCAAGGGGACACAATGGGAAAAATGCAGTGATGGCTGGCACAGGAGAAATGAAGGGCAGGAAAGCCTTTCGGGCACTAGAAAGTGGGGACCATAAACGTTCTGGCCTCATTTTAACACTTCTCAGAATAGAGGAGAGCCAGTGTGAGAGCTCATTGGTAGCAATAGTTCTACTGGGAAATCTTAACTTTAAATTACCTGCCAATCTCTATTTCATGTGTCCAAGAAGAGCCATTTATCACTTTTATGAAACCACTGAAAGCCCACATTGAGGAGAAAAAACTAATTACGGGACAGGACATGCCCTCACTAAGTACGTAATGAGAGTAATGGACTAAAAGCTCTCAAGATAGGTAATAAATGTTTTGATAAAACAAACCTAGGATGTCCCCAGCAGAAAGACAGCCCTCCTTCACCTCGGATGATTCTCAGTTGCCTGCCTGGGGGAGCAAGTTTCCCACGATTAGCGGTACTCTGGGATGATGAATGTTCCCTGATAGCTCATCTCCCCAGGACAGCCTTTCTCCAGTCAAGGACAATAACCCGTGTATGTATATGAGTCTCATTGTTAACAAAGCACTTTCTGTATACAGTGCTTTTGTTAACAGTGTTTTGTTAACAGTGAAATCCCAAATCTCCTTTCTGCTATAAAGTAATTATATATGAGGGGTACTCAAAAAACCCCAAAATTTATTTATAAAAAATTGTGTATGTATTCTTACATGTTTAAACTTCAGTCACCTTCAAAGTACTCTCCATTTGATGCCATACGCCATCAAGATGCTTTTTCCACTGCTCAAAACAGTTTTTGAACTTGTCCATTTTGATGCCTTTTAGTGCTTCTGCTGTGTTTTGTCTCACTTCTTCCACATCGGCAAAATGTTTCCCTTTAAGAGCTTTTTTCATCGAGGGAAACAAAAAATAGTCAGTCAGGGAGAGATTAGGTGAATAGGGTGGGTGGGACATGGGGATCATGCCATTTTTTGATCCAAAACTGCTGAACACTCAGCGTGGTGTGGGCAGGTGTACTGGTAAATCACCCACCATGAAATGGGCGAACATGTTGAAAGGATCTTCAAAAATAAATTCACTGATGCCAGATGCAGCCCTCACAACAATACTAGTTGGTTCACTTATGCCAACTGGTTCCTAGAACATTTGGTTCCTAGAACATTGACCTAGCAGGGAAAGCCTGTGCTACAAGGGGTCCACCCTCAAAAAAACAATTCTGGTTTTTTATGGGTCCTCCCTTGTATACACATAAACACACACACACACACTCACACATAATTACTTTATTATAGAAAGGAGATTTGGGCATCATTCAAATCCAGGGCGATAATTAAGAAAATTAGCTTCAGGATGTCTGCTTTTCTCTCCAGGTTTATACATTCTTGGGGTTTTAGAGTCATTTTGATATCTACCTTTACTTCTTCCCTCTCTCATCTCAGAGACAGAGCTGTTTTTCTCACTGACCTTAAGAAAATAAAAGTCATTTTTTGAATGAACTCCATGTTCAACCTTTAATTCAAAGTAAAAACAAATCTCCTTACATCCACCTGAAGTCTACTCAGTAAATTCTGTCCTGGTTGAACAAACCTCCCTTACCCAGTCTTTTTCTTGGAAACCATGTCCAAATTTAGTCAATTTGCTTAATTGTCTGTAATCATTTTCTTAATGGTCTCTCTGACATAGTTTCTATAAGGTTCTTTGTTTGTAAATAAATGGCTTTGGTCCTAATAATGTCCTTCCTCCTGGGTCATCACCTAGGACTACCCGCTCCCCCAGCCACATGGGACTCCTAAGTATTCAGGAGGTGGTCAATCCAAATGGAGATATGCTATAAGTGTAAGATACACACCAGACTTCGAGGACTTAGAACCCTCAAAAGTATAATTAGTAGAAAAATGATACAAAAATGTATCATTAGTAATTGTTCTGTATTGATTACATGTCAAAATAATAACATCGAAGGTATTGGTTTCAATAACATAGAGTATTAAAATTAATTAATTTCACCTGTTCCTTTTACTTTTTCCTCCAGTTTAGCTTCTCAAAATTTAAAATTACATATGGCGATCCCACTATACTTCCATGGGCAATGCTAACCTTGAGCTTTCAACTTGGCATCCTAAGTTTTTATCAGAATCACCCCAGCCCACCCCATTCGAACCCAAAGCTCCTGGCCTCTTTTCTTTTCCCATAGGCACCAACACCACCAGTGAACTCACTAGAACCCAATTCCTCTTGATGACCTCTATCTCAACCAAAGAAGAGTTCCTCAGCTCACATGTATCAAAGGATAGGCAGAAGAACTTGATAGTACTCATGCAGTAATGAGTCCTGGAGCCATTTTATTAGGAATTAAAAATACTGTTTTCCTTGTTCCTGAAATAATGTCTGGAAACTTAAAACAAAGCAGGCAGAAGGGGAGTAGAATGTTCAAAGATATTCCTATTTGTCTCAGAAGGCAGAATCGACTTCTTGGGAAATTACATCCAGCAAGACAGTTCTACACAGAGTGAAACAAATTTAGGCCTGATATTGAAGGGAGTGCATAAGGGCTCCTCTGAGAATGTGAAGTTAATAAAAATGGATGGTGAAAGTGGTTGTGTTTTTCTTGAAGGAAGTTCATAGGCAGCATCCATTCAGTCCAAGGGAGCAATGGGGCTGGGTATTTTCTAGACACTTGACATCCACAGCCAAACCTCTTCTCTTGATTGTGATTTGCCATTATTTTTACACTTCTGATATTTTTTGGACAAATCAATCCATCCACAGACACATTTACAACACACCACTGGCAATCCCTGATGTGTACAAACCTGACTCACAGTGACCAGAATCTACAAAGAACCACCCACCCTGTCTCTGTGTCCTCCCTGCCTTTCTGACTCCTCCCTGCCACTCTTTCTTTCTTCGTTCTTAATGTCTGCTTCTGGGACTCATTATTAAAAGAATAAAACAAAACAAAAGCCACTTGAAGCTTTGAGAGAATCAGTAAGACTAGAAGTAGGACTCAGGAAACTCCACAGCTGTTTCCGCTTTCGGGAGCATCTGGGCGCATCTGGGAGCACAGGCCTTGCAAAGAAGTTTCTGGTGCATTGCTTGCTTTGCTTTTATTTCACAGTGTTACACGGCAGAATCACCCCCACCACAGGTTTATATGACCTAAGAAAGAATCTTTTAAATATGCAAATATGTCTGAGAGTGCTAAAGAGCCTTCACTCGTTTACACATTCTTATAAATTTATTCAGGCGAACTTTCTTTCTGCTTCAGACTCACTGCTTGCCTTCTTCAGCAATAAGGACAGCGATCTAATCTCAGAGTAAAGGATTCAAGAAATCTCCAAACTTCTTTTTGCGGCAGGGGAGATAATACAGGTTAGACATAGGTAGATAAATTTTGTGTAGATTGTTTTTCGTTTTTAGTAAGAAAGGGTCCAGACATCCAGTCAAAAGGCGAAACCGCCTTGTGGGCTGGGATGTGGATTCAATGGGGACTCTCATTGACCCCCTCCCCCTCAAACATCAGAGGTGGAGAGATAGTAATCTCTCCAGAGCAGATACCCCCACCTACTCATTCACATATTAATTATTAAATGGTTATATCAGGCCTTTGTCAAAAGCAAAAAGCGCAGTTTTTCTCTCTTGCCCATGCCAGCTCTGGCATGTCTCTCTCTTTCTCCCATTTTCTTTCTGTAATAAATTCTGTTTGAAGACTATGCTGGCTGCTCTGAAAATCATTTCAGTGTCGAATCAAAGAACGCACAAGTTTTGTAATACATCAGCAACACTTTTCACAGGAGTTGAACTAACTTATACTCCCACCAACAGTGTATGAGTGTTCCCCGTTCTCTGCGGCCTCATCAACATCTGTTGTTTTTTGACTTTTTACAATAACCATTCTGACCAGTGTGAGATGGTATCTCATTGTAGTTTTGATTCACATTTCCCTGGTGATTAGCGATGTTGAGCATTTTTCGTATTACTGTTGGCTACTTGTATGTCTTCCTTTAAGAAGTATCTATTTTTGTCCTCTGCCCACTTTTTAACAGAGTTACTTGCTGTTTTTTCCCTGTCATTGCTATTCAATCCAGCAATCCCACCACTGGGTATATATCCAAAGGAGCATAAATCGTTCTACCAAAGACACCTGCACTCATATGTTTATCACAGCACTATTCACAATAGCAAACATATGGGACCAACCCAAGTGTCCATCAAGGGTGGACTAGATAAATCAAATGTGTTACATACACACCATGGACTACTACACAGCCATAAAAAAGGAACAAAATCATGATATTTGCAGCAACATGGATCAACTGGAGGTCATCATTCTAAGCGAATTAGCACAGAAAGAGAGAACTTAATATTGCAGGTTCTCACTCATAAGTGGACACACAGGCAGAAGGATAGGAATAACACACACTGGAGAAGGAGAGAGGAGGAATAAGGACTGAAAATTCACCCGTTGGGTACACCCATGCTCACCGCTGGGGGTCAGGCTCATTAGATACTCAAACCTCACCATGAAGCAATAAACTTAGGTAACAAACCTGCACGTATACCCCTTGAATCTAAAATGAAATAAAATTTAACATGAAATAAAAGATGCAAAAGCTGCCTGCCTGTGGTTACTCCTTAATTCTATCAAGATAGCATACTAGAGGCTAAAAAAGCCATGTCAAACTGCCTCTCAGATTCCCTCCAGCAAAATGACTTGAAGACTAGGAAGATGAAAGAGACTTCGTTTTTGCTACATGGAGAAGGGACAGAAAGCCAATTTACCATCCTGTGGTCTTAACTGTGGGAAAGGAAATGTCCTCCTCGGTGACCTCTGTTTCGGGAAGGTGGGGAGGATAAAAATGCAGAGCAGCCAGGAGCACAGTTTACCAACTTATCTGTTGCTCTCACACTCCAGGGACAGCTGTGTAATCTCTAAAGAACCTGAACTTCAGGACGTTGGCATTTATGAGCAGAATTCCTGGTCACTTCTGCATTCTGCATATCTTGATGGAGGATTTTCTGGATGTCAAAGTCTGTAGGACCTGCCATGTGTTCACAGACAGATCTATTTCTGTCACGTGGTCAGATCCTGCCCCCGAATTGGGCCATCCCAGGGGGTCCTGTCTTCCACAGGTCACTTAAGGGCAAGGCACATGCTGACAAAGATTCTGTGTGACCAAACTTCAGTCAGAATCCTGAGCCTTCTCCTAGGCCCATCTGAGTACTTTCTTGTGAAATCCTATTTTAGCAAGAACCCTGAAGTCAATTTACACGAACCCTCCTCCCCACCCTTGATATCTGATGGGACTCCTTGTTCTCCACCATCCCCTGGGAGATGTCTGATCACTCTGGCCCGGCTTCAGCAAGAATCTTTTTGACCCCCAGCCTGCTCCATGGCTTTAGATTTCTGCTTGCCCATTTTGCATTCAGAGTTTACCCCAACCTCCAACCCCCACTGCAAAATCCCAGTGGCGTTATTTCTATACCTATCTTGAAGTGCTTTAACAAGCAACATTAAATAATTTTTTTTAACAATGCCAAACTCAGAAAGCCATCCAAAAGTATCCTTGATGACTAAGTTATTCTAAATCCTTGTTCCAAGTTTACCACACAGAAAATCAACAGCGGAAAGACCTTGAAACTTTAGGAAATCATTATTTCTCCAATCTTCTTGTAAGAGTAGATGTATTAGTAATATTTCTAAGCCCTGCATCCAATCAACTCAACAAGAAAATGCAACTGTTGTAAGGTTCTCCACAGAGTAGGCACTCAAAAAATAATTGCAGACCGATTTGCTCAATGTGGTTTTAAAAGTACTGCACAAAATGTATATCCTCGCATTTGTAAATATGTGTTTTCTGTAAATACTCTCTTCTCATAGATATCTAATAACTTTCAGTTGCCATCTGGTGCATAACTTCAGGCACAGGTGTGTACTGCACCGATCTGCAGAGTGGAGAATTTATTATAAAAGTTGCTGCTGCTATCCATTCAAGACACAGAGGAAACTTGTGTAATCAGTAACGGCTGTAAAACAAACCAGAACGAAAGCCTTGCATTTTTCAGAGATGCCATATTTAAAAATACCTTTTTCATAACTTAGAGGAGAAATATGTCTAGCTGGTACCTGGGTGATTTTATGGGTAAATACATCTAGTCAGGGCTTAAAGAATGTCGTAGCCACATGTGGTTTGTGACTGCATATTTTCAGCCACACAACTGGGCTGCGTTCCTGAGACAGATGTTGTTTTACACAGACATGGCTTAGGATGTATTAGCTCTGGAAAATCTGCGGGCAACGAGAGGAAGGACCTAAACATTCCAGAATGGTTCATCGTGACTTAATTCTAGAACGCAACATAAAGTATCATGTATATTACTTTTCTTTTTGAACAATAATGGACTATTGTGTACATATAGATTGCCTTGGGAACTGCTGCCTCAGCCTGGTGGCCAAAGTAATTCTGCCTACCCCACAGCTGCTGCTGTAAGGATTTTTTTCACATACATTTCTCCTGATTCCTCTGACCACACAGCAATCATTTAAACTTCCCCCACTGTGAATCCCAGGTGGGTATCCACGTGGTGGTCATGCAGGAAATAACAGCAAGGAAGAAGTAACATGAGGCAGGACACCCTCCCCCCAACATCATTACCCAAGGCTTCTCCTCTCCTCCATTTCTGTAGACACCTTTCTTTTAGTCAAGGTACAGCTTCATCTTCCAAATCTCCAGCCTCTGCGCCATCCTAACTCTCACAAAGCCTCCAGATATTTCCTAAGACTTCCTTAGCTTCTAGGATTAGATTCCAGGAAATTTACTGAAACAGAGGTAGCCATAATGAGACAGGAGATAGCTAGAGAAAGTCTAGGCAGGCAGACAGACAGGGGAGTCCTCTGGTAACAATGTAGTGAACTCCTGGCAGGCCTCTCAGGCTCAGCATTGGTAAACAAGCTCCCTGCAAGCCTTTCAAGCTAGAGCTAAAGTCCTTGCAGCTGGAATTGAAAACAACCAATCAGAACAGCAACAGCTCACAGCTAGTGCTAGCCAATCGGCTTGGACTTAGGGTTATATATGCCCCAAGTTTTCAGTCTTAGACGGGTAACCGCTTCGGGTCCCCTCTTACTGCGGGAGCTTTATCTGTCATCAATAAATCCTGCTTTCTCACCTTCCGGCTGTCCATGTCCCTCATTCTTCCTGGGCATGAATGAGACAAGAACCTTGACTCTGAAGAGCTGCAACCTGAAGAGCTGCAGAAGGTCATCTGAGCTGAAAAGTCATGCACCCCAGAGGCTGGCGTGCCAGCCGACAGAGCCAGCTGAACCAGAAGAGCTGCTGGAGGAAGGCGAGACTCCGAAGCTGAGGCAACCAGGGGGCTAGGCTTGCCAGCCCACCAAACCAGCAACAACCTCAGGGCTTGGCTTGCCAGCCAATTAGAGCTGACACTTGTGGGGCTAGGCTTACCAGCCACTCCACGACCCTCTCTGGCTTGGCTGGCTGACCCATTGAGCTGACACTCTTGAAGATAGATATACACTCCAGGCTGACCTGAAAAATCCGCATCAATAAGAGATGGATAAACATTACTGAAGACCTATCACCTATCTGTCTTATCTGCCTCCAATGCCCTTTGGGAAAAATAAAAAGTCTTAGTGGGAGGGCATTACGTGGAGCTCATTTGCTCATTATTTGTTTCTTATAATTTCTAGTGAAAACACTTAGAAATCTTGTAGAGGGAAGAGATATTCTTCCTGGGTTTTTTTTTATTATTATTTTTCAGGAATCAAGAAATTAAAGAAATAATAGTTGGAATCAAAAAAGATAACAGTGGAAAGAGAAGCATGCTACTCAAACCCTGGCCCTATCAGAGGCAAATTAAAAAAAAAAAAAGAGGGCGACCAGAAGTCTGACGTAGGTGGAAAAATTCTTCTAGGAAATTCTACTAGACAGAAAATCTTCTTCAGTTCTTGACATCCTGAAGCCCCTTAGCTTTCTGTGGTGTGAGTGTATATCTATCTTCCTGCCCAGTATTAAAATCTTGCCAAAACATTCTTTCATATGTGTATAAGTAGCAAGTCCTATCACTACCCAAGGATCTCTTCCCAGCTGAAATAACTAGAAAATACTGTGGTTTCAAACATTTCATGAGTGCCTACTATTTTTTCAGCTATTATGCTAAGCACTGGGGTTACAGAGATAGACACAGTTTGGACCTCAAATTGCTTCAAGCAGAATCAAAGAGAAAAGCAAATGTATAAATAATAATACAATGAATGGTAAAAGGACAGGGTCCCACTGCAGGCTGAGTCTTGAGAACCTACTAAAGCGAACCAGTGTGGAGATGGTAGAAAGGGAATTCCAGGTCAAAGGAGTAGTTGATACAAATACAAGAAGAGTGAGAAAGGATTTAAGAATCCCAAAAGTAGTTTTATATGGCCGGAGCACTGAACAACAGAGGACATGAGAGAGGAGAGACTGGGACTGTAGGCATGGCTAGATTAGGAATGCATTTGTCCAACATACATGGAAATTTTATTCTACCACAGGCAGTGTGAAGACTCTGAAAGATTTTCAGTAGAACAGAGACATGATGAGATTTAACTTTTTAAAAGATCTTGTTTGCATTTTGGATAATGGATAATGGCCATTTGACACCTCAGGCAAAGAAATCAGTTAACAGGCTACATTTTAGGTGAGAGGTACCTGACTCAGGGCAGTGGCATTAGGCATACACAAGGAATGCATTAACATGTCGAAAAGATGGACAGTGGATGAGAGTTTAAGGTAGACAAACCAGGGTGACTTCCAGTTTTCCTACCTGAATGAAGAGTTAACTGAAAGTGCCTTTAGCTAAAACAGGTGAAGATGACGACATTCAAGACTTGGGTATAGAGGACTATGCAGTTCAAGATGCCAAGACAGCCAGATATAAGGGTCTTGGATCAAGAAGAGGATGAGGACTGCAGATAAAGGTTACAGAGTGTTTAGCTCATGTGAAGCTGGCCAGTCTACACCCCTCCAATCTTCTCTGTCCAGAATATAACACCCTACATCACCCTATCCTGCCGCCTCCTGCCCACCCATAATTCTGTGAACTAAAATAAATGGAAAGATGCTTATGAGTCACTTCAGAAATGTGCCTGGCCTGCTTCTCAAGTTGAGAAAACAGGGCCAGAATAGCTCCAGGTTTTCAACTGTGGCCTCTTGGGCCTCAGCTTGCTTTTAAATGCCCTGCTTAGTCTTGGCAACCTGGCCAACACTTACAGCTTGAACCTTGGACTTTTTGTTGCTTCTGTACACCTGATCTGGACTAACCCCTTAACTAAGTCACAGCCTATGCCAGCCCAGATGATGCTTGTCATAAAGATTAGAAAACACCTGTCCTCTCTAGTATTCACTGTCTTAAGGACTCATCGTCTGGTAAACAGAAGATGTCTTAGTGCAAATTAGACAAGATGGCCCTTGTGTAGGGCCATTCATTTGTACACGGCAGCTCTGACCTGGCTTCTGGAGTGAGATACTCGGCACTTGTGTTTGAAGAGAGTGTTTGAGCCTAGGTTTAGTCCTGAACTATTCTTCTGACTCGTTTATACCATCAATAGGGAAGTAATATCCATGCTTCCTTTGTCCCTAGGGAAGTAATATCTGAGTGGAATAGACATGAGTAATCTGACCAAAGCAGAAGCCCATATTCCAAACTTTGAGGATTTTCTTTCAGTACACAGACATTTTAATAAGCAATAAGGATTGAACATCTCTGTCCTCCATCCTCAGCACAGTCCTAGCCAAGAGTTGGGAGAGGCCTCGTTCTCAGTACTTGGCAAGAACAGAGAGCCACTTGTTTGCCAGACAGGGCTCCATTCAGAAATGAGCACGTGTTCCTTAGAAATGTTCTACAGGTAGCGAATTATACACATCAGGAATTTTATGGCTGAAACTAGGTTTTGCAGGCTAGCCTGAGAAAATAAGAAATAATAATGTCAGATGAATGAACGTACATCAGGCTGAAGGATTTGTTTCCTGTCTTGAAAGAAATGTAGCCAATGGTAAACGTTCTCTATGATGGAGCCTCTGAGGTTAATGACATATTCAGGGAAATAGAAGTGAGCTGACTCTTTAGAAATTATAGGAAAACAGCAAGGGAAACTTTAAGAACCCATTTTTCATCTGCCTACAGAGTCATAGATAGAACAGCTTCAAAGAATCCCTCTGCCAAGTGGGCACTGCTTGCCCACTGCCTGTTTACAAGTGAACTGGTAGAAGAAATGCCAATGACACATAGTGGTGGTGAAAGCAGGTCACAGAAAAAGGATTTTCAGAAGCTATGCAGATCCCAGCCTTAACATTTGAGGGTATATATTGTTCCTCTTCACTCCCTGTGCCACCAAGAATGGACTCAGATATGGCTTTGTGTATAGGCCAAAAATAATTAAAACCTTCCAAATTTCTTACATAATAATGTATAAAATTATCCTGTCCCTATCCTGAATGAGCTGATTTGAAAATAAATTATCTGCCCAAGATTAAGAACTTACTGTAAAAGCAAAGAAACAAGAATGAACAAAAGTACTATTAGGAAGGCAGCTAAGACAAGTCCCAAATGCCTCTTGAATAAATTACATTCCCTTAAGGAGCAACAAACAACTAACTCTAGCATCACGCTAAAGATAATGGCTGTCTCCTTTTTATCTTTCATTGTTAGTTTAAGAAAAAAAAACCTATTGATATGTAATAAATACTTTCTTCTTGGGCTGAGGAATGCTCCAGGTAGGAAGCCTTGTATAAAAGTTTGACACTGTCTATCAGTCATTCTTTGCCAAAAAGAAACAAAATGTGGATCACAGCAAATATAATTAATGTACTGTATTTTTCTTTTTTTAATTAGAGAGCTTTATTTCTTTAAAATTATTTTTTAAGATAAGGTTCAGATTTACAGCAAAATTGAGAAGAAGCTACAGAGATTTGTCATATTCTTCCTGCTCCCATCATGTATAGCCCCACCAGGGTGGTATATTTGTTCCAACTGATGGACCTACTTTGACATAACATTGCCCAAAGTCCAGTAGAGTTCACTCTTGGTGTTGCGGATTCTATGGATTTTGACAACTGTATCATGATGTGTATCCACCATTATATTATCATACAGAGTAGTTTCACAGCCCTAAATGCCCTCTGTGTTCTATCTATCCATCCTTCTCTCCACCTGACCCTGGCACCCACTGACTTTTTACAGTCTCCTTAAATTTTGCACTTTCCAAATGTCATATAGTCAGAGTCATACAGTATGTGGCTTTTATGGATTGCCTTCTTTCACTTAGGAATATGCATTATCTTTTTTAAAAGGTGTTCCAAATCTTCCCAAAGCCTTGTATATTGATATGGTGTAGACAGAGCTTAGAGACTCAGACTCAGGTATTGGTTTTGCCCCTTTGGGTAAGTCACTTACCTTTGCTGGGTCTAAGGTTTCTCATTTATAAATTGAAGATGACATTCATGCCTATCCCACTAACTTTACCATGTTTTGAAGATAAGGGTTCTTTTCTAGGAAATGAAGGTGATGGTGCCATGTAGGATTGTAGTAGGGGTTACATAGGCAGTGTATGACGAATTCAGCGCTGTGCCTAGAGCATATTTCGAATTCAATCGTGGTAGCTAACAATGTTGTTTATATTATAATGTGTGCTGAGTATTTTCTATTTGACCCTCTGAAGCTACCCTCTGCTCTTTTCCACCTTGTTCTGTGGGCACAATTTCTAAAGAATGTATTAACTGAATGTCCTTTCCTCCTAGTTTCTTGATGAATTCAGCACGAGAGGTTTTACAAGGAGATTAGAAAATGGGAGGAAAAGGAGATAGGGCATTTATTCCCTTAGTCTCTTTTTTGTCAGGTTGATTCAGGCTGTATTTCTCTGTGAAGGCCGAAGGTCTTGCTGAGAAACCAATAACCAACCATCTTAGAAATGCTAGTTTACTTTAACTCTACCCAGGTCTTCGTACGTAATCTCTTAAATTATCCCTGTTCAGATAATTTCAAAAATGTATCCTGTTTCCTGTCAAGAGGACACATAATGCTTGCCTTTCATATTTACTCATAAAATTATTACCTTTTTACATCATAAAGCAGACATGGAATCATACAAATAAGAACTATAAGCAACTGTATAAAATCTTGCAAATTATTATTTTACATCCTTCTGATATCTAACACTGGTCAGGACTTAGAAAGATCTACTTTCAGATTCAATTTCTAAAAAGTGAAAAAAGCTTAAAAGATTTTTAAAAAGGTAAAGATCTATTTTTAAAAGATGTAAAATGTCTATAGGAAAGACTAGTCAATTTTTTTTTTCAATTAAAAAATATACCAAACAACAGCAACAAATCTCTGGGTTTTTTTTTTTTTTTTTCCTAGCTTGGCAAAACAAAGGAAATTACTTAAAGTATATTTACAATCAGCAGCTGATGTTGTGTAGATTGTTCCTCACTCTTATTTTCTGGACCTCTAAATAGTTGGGAACAGACTCCCAATAGAAAGATTTTTATAAAAATAGTTCAAGGAAACTTGCAACTGAAGCATACATTTTCACTAAAAATACAGAAATTAACTGGAGTGCATCCAACCCCCTACTGTGATTCTACCTACCACAACGGATCAACCATTTTTACCTTAACAGCAAATGCATTTTTTCCTCGATTTTGTAAATATTAACAGCTATATATGTTTTCATTGCAAATGTCCTCATGTTGTGAAAAACCAGTCCACCATTTGTTAAGTTTAAAAAACAAAAACAAAAAACAGGGAATGTGTGAATGTGGTACTGTCTTTATGTCAGTGCATAGCCCTGTATGAACGGGACAGGACTCTCACACCAGAGTAGTCTGTAGTAAAAACTACTTACTTTGGTTTTTGGTCGAGCTCCAGTTGACATTTGGTTTGGCACACCATCAAGATTCTAGATGTTTCCAGTTTTATTTCTACAAATTGTTTTCTTCTGATGATTTTTTAAAAAGATTATTCTCTAGTTTTATAGAATTCTGAAAAAAAATTAAACAGTTTTTTTCACACACAAAGAACCATTCCTAGGCAATAATTCAAGTAAATTAATTGCTGTGACATCAATAAAATACAGTTTAAAACTACAATGGTTTTGAAAATTAAGAATTCTGAAATTGTAATAATTTTTCCAAGGGCATTTTGGCTTAGTGAGATCAGCCCTAGTAAAGCCTGAAAATGTGTTGTCAATGTAAGTTTATAGACTAAAGGTAATTTTAAACTATCTAGGTAAAATATAATACTATAGTGCCATATTTTTAAAATCTTTAAAAAACAACCCAAAGGTATTCTGTGTACTTGTTATTATTATCATCATTTGTTTAGTTTTTAATTGATATGTAAAAAATTGAATATATTTAAGTTATACAACATGATGTTTTAAAATAGATATACATTGTGAAATGGCTAAATCAAGATAATTAGTGTACATATTACCTTGCATAGCTTTTTTGTGGTGAGAACACTTCAAATCCATCTCTTTGAATTTCAAGTATACAGTATATTATTATTGATTATAGTTACCTAGTTGTACCATAGAGCTCTTGCACTTATTCCTTCTACCTAACTAAAATTTTGTATACTTTGACTATCAAAGGTGTTTTTAAAACTGAAATGATAAAATGTGGTTCTTTATAAAGTCACATTATTCTTTCAAGTCTTTTGACCTCACATATGTTGTAAGAGTGAGGAATAAATTATAAAATTATATTTCTAAAGTGCAAGTTCAAGTAAAATTATTTTTAAAATGTTAGCATAAAGAGAATCCTAAACTTTCTAAATACAGTAAAAGTTCTTTTTCAGAATGTTGGATAAATTCTTATCAAATTAGAGTAAAAATCTGTCTTTACTAATTCTTCTCTTTGCTTAAAAAATCTTCCCCCATCTATCTATGTCCAAGTTATGCAAGTTGTCTGAAGCCTCTGTTGCAATATTCTCTCTTAGCCTATTCCACTGGAAAAAGTATCAGGTTCTGCAGAAGTAAGGAAGTTTGAAAATGTAGATGTTTGGTTTAACTAAAATTCTACTCATAGATCTGGAATAAACAGAGATGTCTGTGAATCTAGTGCTGCCAAATACTAGCTATATAACACTGGACTTCATTTTCTCAAGTCTTATTCACAAAAACTAATTTTTTTTGACATTTATTCAACACTTCTAGTGTCGGGCAAATTTGGTTTCTGCCAGAATGTGAGTACAAATTCTGGTCTGAGAAGAATCTTTAAATGTGCTGCTTAAAAATGATATTTCTCTTCCTCTTGATGCTTATAGTAACTTCCTTGTGGGGAAAAGAATTAAATATGACGATGATAATCGTGATGATTATAGTAGTTAAAATTTTCTGACAAGTACTGTTATGTGTTTTATGTATTTACCCCTTTTTGAAAGAGTCTCCCAATTTGTTCTTTTTCATAGACATTTACTAGCCCAAAAATGTGTGTGGGAAGACTTTGAAGGACATAAAAGAGTGCGTATACTCTTCTGCCTTTGAGTAAAGTCCAGGAGGAATCTAATGGTGTTGTGTCCTATTTTTAGTACACAGTGACTTTCAAAGATATGAAAGTTTGAGAAAAAAAATTGAGAACAAAAAACCAGGAATAAATTAGATTATATTGAACAGGCAGACAGGGAAACTGACAATAGGAGTTGGCCATTGGATTGAACCATTAGTACTGCACTCTTCTGATTACCACTAATGCTTATTTCTATGAACTAGTGTAGACACGGTGCCTTTAGGAATACTCGCTATGGGCCTATTTGTAAATACAGCAGGCCAGGCATAGTCCTCTTTTTCTTTGAGAAGTTAGGGAATGAATGTTATTTAGGAATTATTAACATTCAGTGACAGAATGTAACACACAAGATCCAGTGTATAATACTTTCATGTATATTACCTAACTTTTTTCTTCCCAGCAACTCTGTTTAAAATATGAGGTAAGTTTTGTTATTGTTCGGATTGTATTAAAAAAAATTCCTTAGCCAGGTGCAGTGACTCATGCCTGTAATCCCATCACTTTGGGAGGTGGAGGCGAGAGGATTGCCTGAGCCCACCAGCCTTGGCAACTTGGCAAGACCTCGTCTCTACAATAAATCAAAAAATTAGCCGGGCGTGGCACACTCGTAGTCCTAACTACTTTGAAAGCTGAGGCAGAAGGATCACCTGAGTCCAGCAGGTTGAGGCTGCGGTAGCTGTGAGTGTGCCACTGCACTCCAGCCTGGGCGACAGAGTGAGACTCCGACTCAAAAATAATAATAATAATAATAATAGTAATAATAATTGATATTTCATGATGAGCTGTCACTGTATACCTATTAGAATAGCTAAGATAAAAAATAAAATTGACAATATTAAGTGCTGATGAGGATGCAGAGCAACCGAAGTTCTCATACATTGCTGGTAGTTGTGCCAAATGGTACAGTCACTTGAGAAAACAATTTGGCAATTTCTTATGAAGTTAAAAAAAAAAAAACATTGACCATATGAACCAGCAAACCCATACTTAGGTTTTTACTCTAGGGAACACCATGCCCACTTATGCTCATACAAAAGCCTGTACACTCATGTTTACAGGCTGTAAAGATGGAGAACAGATGAGTGTTTGCCAGGAATTAGGGTAGGGGCAAGGTTTGACTACAGAAAGGAATCGTAAGAGAATGTCAGGGGCTGGAAGGAAATGTTCTATATCCTGATTGTGGTAGCGGTTATACAACTCTAGGCATGTGCTAAAACTCATGGAGCTATGTACCAAAAAAGGAAAAGATGACTATGTATATATGTTAAAATAAAACAAAAAATTTTAAAACCTCAGAAGCAAACATATAGTTTATTCTCAGTAAGTATGGGGGAAAGTAAATCATACCACTCATCAATTAAGCATAAAGATATTGATTACCTTTTATGTGCAAGGCATTGGGCTAGGCAAAAAGAAACCAGACTTAGTGACACAGTGGTTTTTTTGGTTTGGGTTTTGGTTTTTTTGAGCCAGAGTCTCACTCTGTCACCCAGGCTAGAGTGCAGTGGCATGCTCACAGTCACCACAGTCTTGACCTGGTGGGCTCAAGTGATCCTTCCACCTCAGTCTTACAAGTAGCCAGAACTACAGGTGTGCACCACCAAGACTGGCTAATTTTTTTTGATTTATTGTAGAGACGAGGTCTCTCCAAGTTACCCAGGCTGGTCTCGAACCACTGGGCTCAGACAATCCTCTCACCTCCACCTCCCAAAGTGCTGAGATTACAGGCATGAGCCACCGTGCCTGGTGACACAGCTGTTTTAAGCGTTTTAGCTTTGAAATCTACTAGAGCTAGGATGGAGTGCCTGACCGACCCCTTATGAAATGTGTGCCTTGCACCTTGGGAGGCTGAGGTGAGTGGATTGCCTGAGCCCGAGGGTTCAAGACCCCCCTGGGCAACTTGGCGAGACCTCATCTCTACAATAAATCAAAAAATTAGCCGGGCGTGGTAGCGCGCACCTGTAGTTCCAGCTACTTGGAAGGCTGAGGCAGAAGGATCACCGGAGCCCAGCAGGTCGAGGCTGTGGTGGCCGGGAGTGGCTACTGCACTCCAGTCTGGGTGACAGAGTGAGACTCCAACTCAAAAAAAAAAAAAAAAAAGAAATGTGTGCCTTTAGGGAAGCTGCTTAACCTCTCTGAGCTCTAGTTTAAGAGAATAATAATAATAAGCCACTGCACTTCAGTCTGAGCGACAGAATGAGACTCCAACGCAAAAACAAAAGAGAGAGAGAATAATAAAATACAGAGTTTGGACATAGAAAGTGGTCAAAACATAGTAACTGTAATGACTACCATAGAATTGCTAATAATAAAGCCAATGGTGCCAAAATAATGATGACTCTATTTTCAAAGAGTCTAGAACCTAACCAGTCTCAGCGTTGTCCACTGTCACCACCTTGGTCTAAGCCATCATCACCTCAAATAACTATCACAATCGATTAGCTGATCCCCCTTACCCTCCTTCCCTACCTGCAGTCTATTTTCAACCTGGCAACCAGAATGATCGTTTCTTTTCTTTTTTTTTTTTTTTTGAGCTAGAATCACTCTGTCGCCCAGGTTGCAGTGCAGTGGCATGCTCACAGCCACCCTAGCATCAACCTGCTGGGCTCAGGTGATCCTTCCGCCTCAGCCTTCCAAGTAGCTGAAACTACAGGCAAGCACTACCACGCCCAGCTAATTTTTTGGTTTATTGTAGGGCTCACCTTGTTGCCCAGGCTAGTCTTGAATCCACGATCTCAGGCAATCCTCTCGCCTCGGCCTCCCAAAGTGCTGAGATTCCAGGCTTGAGCCACCATGCCTGACGCAGAATGATCTTTTAAAATATGAGTCAGATTGTGTCACTCATTTGCTCAGAACCCTGATACGGCTCACATTTCACTCAGTGTAAAAGCACTTACCGTGCTTTCCAAGCCTTGTGTACTCTGGTTCTTTTTCCGTTTTATGTTATTCCTGTTGCCTTCCCCCTCACTCACTCGTTTCTTCCCAATAACCTGTTACTTTTTCTTGAACACACCAGGCATTGACTCACAACTTTTACATGGGCTCTTCCCTCTGCTTTAGCTAGTTTCTTCACATATCTGCATTGCCCTTTCATTCCCTTCCTCCTTCATGACTTTGAGGAGTTATCCTGACCATTGTAATTAAAATTTCAAGTAGCTCTGTTTTCCTTCGGCGTTTCCAGGCCCCTTTTTTTTTTTTTTTTTTTGAGTTGGAGTCTCACTCTGTCGCCCAGACTGGAGTGCAGTGGCTGCTCCTGGCCACTGCAGCCTTGACCTGCTGGGCTCCGGTGATCCTTTCACCTTAGCCTTCCAAGTAGCTGGAATGACAGGCACGTGCTACCACACCCGGCTAATTTTTGATTTATTGTAGAGATGAGGTCTCGCCAAGTTGCCCAGGCGGGTCTCGAACCCGCGGGCTCAGGCAATCCACTCACCTCAGCCTCCCAAAGCGCGGGAGTACAGGCTGAGCCACTGAGCCCA
>CAUYQG010042263.1:0-13261 GCA_963574415.1 Tarsius wallacei
CCTGTAGTTCCAGCTACTTGGAAGGCTGAGGCGGAAGGATCACCGGAGCCCAGCAGGTCGAGGCTGTGGTGGCCGGGAGCGGCCACTGCACTCCAGTCTGGGTGACAGAGTGAGACTCCAACTCAAAAAAAAAAAAAAAAACATAGACATGAAGAAAGCCAAGAACACAATCTATTAACATTAAACAGAGGTTATATATATGTGTGTGTGTGTGAGTGTGTGTGTATTTTTATTTTATTTTATTTTATTTTTTGAGTTGAAGTCTCACTCCACCGCCCAGGCTGAAGGGCAGTGGCACACTCATGGCCATCCCAGTGTCAACCTGCTGGGCTCCAGTGATCCTTTCACCTCAGCCTTTCAAGTAGCCAGAACTACAGGTGTGCGCTACTAATTTTTTATTTTTTTTATTTATTGTACAGATGAGATCTCACCAATTTGCCCGGGCTGGTCTCAAGCCCGTGGGCTCAGGCAATCCACTCGCCCCGGCCTCCCAAAGTGCTGGGATTACAGGCTGAGCCACCGAGCCTGGCTGAGGCTATATATTTAAAAGTAATTTTTCAGGCAGTGATTGGGATATGATGTCCAACAATCCAAGTTCTGGAATCAGACCACCTGAGTTGGAATTCCAGTGCTATCAACCACTTGGTGTATGGCCTTGGGCAAGTTATGTTCTTTTGTTGTGCCTGTGTCATCTTTAAATGGGAATCACTGATTGGGATAATGCATATAAAGTACTTACCATGGTTCCTGTCGCATCTCAGCACTTGATCCACATTAGATATTATTATGAGATGAGGCCCCCATGGGGGCACATCTCATGGAGGTGTGTTTTGATGAGGAAGGAGAAAAGTGGCACAATGGGAAGAAATGCCATGAGCAAAGGTGTAGACATGGGATCCATGAGGACCACAAGGGAGACAGCCACAGACTTTGTAGTTAGGGCACAGACAACCTCTTGAGGAGTAATGAAAAATGAGAGTGGGGAGATGTGGACTTGGATAGCAAATTGAAGTTGGTACTTAATACCAGTGCAAGTCGAAGGATGACATGTCAATATCTCTGTGCAGGAAGAGGATTTTAGCAAGCAGTGTTCAGGATGGGTGGGAGAAGAGAAAGACCAGAGAGAGGGGAAAAGATTAATATTGGGTTGCTACTTTGTGTTGATTTTGGCACTTTACAAACTTAATCTTGTTTCATTTTCATTCAACTCTGTGATGTAGGTATTATTGGTCCTATTGTAAATAACCAGGCTTGAAGAGGCTAAGTGTATGGTCCATGGCTGGAAAACAAGGAACTGGTAAAGTTAAATACAAACCTGAAGTTGTCTGACTCCAAAGCAGAGGTGTGCAGGAGTTGATTTACAAAAGTTTCAAGAGCTGATCGTTCAAATTTCAGAAATGTTGTGAGCATTTGCTAAGCATGCAATTATTAAAATTAAATGATGAGGCCAGGCATGATGGCTCGCACCTGTAACCTCAACATTTTTGGAAGCCAAGGCAGGAGGATCTCTTGATCCCAGGAGTTCAAGACCTGCCTGGGCAACATAGTGAGACCCCGTCTCTACAAAAAATACAAAACACAAATTAGTCAGGTGTGGTGGCGTGTGTCTGTAATCCCAGCTACTCAGGAGGCTAAGGTGGAAGAATCATCTGAGCCCAGAAGGTGAAGGTTGCAGTGAGCCATGATCATGCCACTGCACTCCAGCATGGGTGACGGGGTGAGACCCCGCCTCAAAAAAAAATTAAATGATGCAAACTTACAATTCAATAAATTGTACTTTAAAAAAAGTAATAAATACCCAGAATGTATCACTTCCTAATTATTATTACTACCTTTTACTATGAAGGTTACTTCAATCTCTTGCAACTAGACGGTGGAAAGGCTCTATACAGCATTGTGCTGCTGAACACCTCTTCCCAACTCCACATCAGGCAAAATACAATGTTAGCTTGAAATTGGCCAAGACCTCAGTATTTACAACACAGCAATTGGCCCATGCTACAAATTATGGCTTGATATATCATTATATTGATTATCTGAAGTTACGAAGGTGTTGGAAAAATGTTAATAATATAGATTAAATGTAAAAGTGTTGTCATGTCTATAGTTGTTCCACTTTGCATAACACAAAAACATTGAGAAAATATTTCTCCAGTATTAGAAAACTGTTGGCCAGGCGTGGTGGCTCAGCCTGTAAGCCCAGCACTTGGGGAGGCTGAGGTAAGAGGATTGCCTGAGTCTGGGGGTTCGAGACCAGCCTGGGCAACTTGGTGAGACCACATCTTTACAATAAATCACAAAAAAATTAGCCAGGCATGGTGGCATGCACCTGTGGTTCCAGCTACTTGGAAGGCTGAGGCGGAAGGATTGTCAAAGCCTAGCAGGTCGAGTCTGCGGTGGCTGTCAGCATGCCACTGCACTCCAGCCTGGGCAACGGAGACTCCAACTCAAAAAAAAAAAAAAAAGAAAACTGTTAACCAGTTTGTTAATCAGTTTTTGGATTACAGTGATAGACATGCAACTCTCCCTTCCACTTAAACACTTAGAGGCCGTTGTAGAACTGTGATGTGTTTCATATGCATCATACCAATTAGTTATTCCCATTTAAAGATGACACATGCACAGTGAGGGAACATAACTTGCCCATGGTCTTTCACCTAGTAGGCGGTAGAGCTGGGATTGCAACTCAGGTGATTATAGAACTTGGTCTCTTAGACATCATATCTCACTCACGGCCTGAATAATTACCTTTTAATAAATGACCTCTGTTTAATGTTAATATATTGGGTTCTTGGCTACAGTTCTGCAAAATCACTTATGTTATTGACAAATGAATGAAGTTCCAACATATGTCTTTGCTGTTTCATTTTCATTTTGTTTATTAATGTAAAAAATCATCCAACATGTATGTCAGAACTGTACTCATTTGCCAGCTGTAACCATAGGTCAGCTATGGATACAGAATTTGGGAAAAAACAACAAAAGCATTATGTGAGAATCAACTGACTATACGCTTATTTACAACAAAGGGTATGATATATAGGCATACTTCCTATTATTGTGCTTCGCAGATGTGTTTTTTTTTTTTTTTTTTTTTTGAGTTGGAGTCTCACTCTGTCGCCCAGGCTGGAGGGCAGTGGCTGCTCCCAGCCACCGCAGCCTCGACCTGCTGGGCTCTGGCAATCCTTCCTCCTCAGACTTCCAAGCAGCTGGAACTACAGGTGTGCACTACCACACCCGGCTAATTTTTTTATCTATTGTAGAGATGAGGTCTCACCAAGTTGCCCAGGCGGGTCTCGAACCCGCGGGCTCAGGCAATCCACTCACCTCAGCCTCCCAAAGCACGGGATTATAGGCTGAGCCACCGAGGCCGGCACAGATGTGTTTTTTTACAAACTGAATGTTTGTGGCAACCCTGCATGGAACAAGTTTATCAGCACCATTTTTCCAACAGTGTGTGCTTACTTCATGTCTATGTGTCACATTTTGGTAATTCTCACCAAATTTTATTATTATATCTGTTATGATCTGTGATCATCATGCTATGATGATCCGTGATCAGTGATCTTTGATATTATTATTGCCATTGTTTTGGGGCACCATGAACTGGGCCATTATAACATGGCAAACTTAAACAACAAATGTTTGTGTATTCTGACTACTCTGTTGACTGACTGGCCATTCTTCCACCTCTCTCCTTCTCCTTGGGCCTCCTTATTCCCTGAGACACAACGATATGCTAGACCAATTATGATATGATAAAGTATGTAAGCATAGACATGGAAAAAGTCAAGAACGCAATATATTAGCATTAGATTGAGGCAATATAATATATTAACGTTAAACAGAGGCCATTTATTTAAAAGGTAATTATTCAGGCCGTGAGTGAGATAGGATGTCTAAGAGTCCAAGTTCTGCAACCACTTGAGTTGCCATCCCAGCTCTATCGCCTACTAGGTGAATGACCTTGGGCAAGTTATGTTCCCTCACTGTGCCTGTGTCACCTTTAAATGGAAATAACTAATTGAAGCACTTATCACAGTTCTACAACAGGCTCTAAGTGTTCAAGTGGAAGGGAGAGCTGCATGTCTCTCACTTTAAGCCAAAGAGCTAGAGCTTAGTGAACAAAGCGCATCGAAAGCTGAAATGGTTCAAAAGCCAAGACTCCTGCACCAAAAGTTATCCAAGTTGTGAATGCAGAGAAAAAATTCTTGAAGGAAATTTAAAGTGCCACTCCAGTGAGCCCACCCACGAACAGTAAGAAAGCAAAGCAGCCTTATTGCTGATTTGGAGAAGTTTCAGTGATTTGGATAGAAGATCAAACCTGCCATGACACTTTCTGAAGCCAAAGCCTAATCCAGAGCAAAGCCGTAATTCTCTCCACTTTTATGAAGCCTAAGAGAGGTGAGGAAGCTGCAGAAGAAAAGTTTGAAGCTAGCAGAGGTTGGCGCGTGAGGTTTAAGGAAAGAAGCTGTTTCTATAACACAAAATTGCAAGGTGAAGCAGCAAGTGCCAGTGGAGAAGCTTCAGCAAGTTATCCAGAAGATCTAGGTAAGAGCAATGAGGAAGGTGGCTACACTACATATTTTCAGTATAGAGAAACAACCTTCTATTGAAAGAAGATGCCAACTAGGACTTCCATAACTAGTGGGGTGAAGTTAATGCCTGGTTTCAAAGAACAGGATGACTCTCTTGTTAGGAGATAATACAACTATTGACTTTAAGTTGAAGCCAGTGCTCATTGACCATTCTGAAAATCCCAGGGCCCTTCCAAATTAAGCTAAATCTGCTCTGCCTGTGCTCTATAAATGGAGAAACAAAGTCTGGATGACAGCATATCTGTTTATAGCATGGTTTACTGAATATTTTAAACCTACTGTTGAGACCTACTACTCAGAAAAAAAGACTCCTTTCATAACATACTGTTCATTGACAATGCACCTGGTCATCCAAGAGCTCTGATGGAAATGTGCAGGAAGATTAATGTTGGTTTTCCTGCTTGCTAACATAACATCTATTCTGCAGCCCATGGATCACGGAGTGATTTTGACTTTCAAGTCTTAATATTTAAGAAATACATTTTCTAAGGCTGTAGCTGTCACAGATACTGATTTCTCTGCTGGATGTGGGCAAAGTAAATTAAAAACCTTCTGGAAAGATTCATCATTCTAGATACCATGAAGAACATCTGTGATTCATGGGAGGAGGTCAAAATATCAACATCAGGAGGAATCTAGAAGGAGTTGATTACAACCATCATGGATGACTTTGAGGGGTTCAAGACTTCAATGAAGGAAGAAGTTACAGATGTGGTAGACAAAGCAAGAGAATTAGAATCAGAAGTGGACCCCACAATAACATAATAAAATAAAATAAAAAATAAAAAATAAAAAAAAGAATCAGAAGTGGAACCTGAACATGTACCTGAATTGTTGCAATCTCAGAGTAAAACTTAAACAGAGGAGAAGTTGCTTCCCATTGATTAAGAAAGAAAGTGATTTATTGAGATGAAATCTACTCCTGATGGAGATGCTGTGAACACTGTTAAATTTATCCTGATGAAGATGCTGTGAACAAAAGATTTAGAATATTGCCAAAACTTAGTTGATAAAGCAGCGGCAGAGTTTGAGAGGCCTGACTTCAATTTTGAAAGTTCTACTGTGGATAAAATGCTATTAAACAGCATTGCATGCTACAGAGAAATCTTTTATAAAAGAAATCAGTCAATGTGACAAACATCACTGTTGTCTAATTTTAAGAAATGACAGCCGGGTGTGGTGGCTCACACCTATAATCCCAGCATTTTGGGAGGCTGAGGTGAGAGGATTGACTGAGCACACAAGTTCGAGACCAGCCTGGGCACCTTAGCAAGACTTCATCTCTACAAAAAATCAAGAAAAATTAGCTGGGCATGATGGCGCATGCCTGTAGTTCCTGCTACTTGGAAGGCTGAAGCAGAAGGATTGCCTGAAGACCAGCAGGTCGAGGCTGGGGTGGCCGTGAGCGTGACACTGCACTCCAGCCTGGGCAACAGAGTGAGATTCCAGCTCAAAAAATTTAAAAAAATGAAATGACCAAAGCCATCCCAACCTTCAACAACCACCACTTTGATCAGTCAGCAGCCATCAACATCAAGGCAAGACCCTCTACCAGCAAAGATGACGACTGGCTGAAGGCTCAGATGACAGTGTTTTTCAGCAATAAAACATATTTAAATTGAGGTATGTACATTGTTTTCTAGACATATGCTGTTGCACACTTTAACAGACTATAGTATAGTGTAAACATAACTTTTATATGCTCTGGGAAACAAAAAAAATTCATGTGATTGCTTTGTTGGGACGTTTGCTCTATTGTAGTGGTCTGGAACAGAACCTGAATCTTCTAGGTATGCTTACTTAATATTATTTGTAGCCGGGCTCGGTGGCTCAGCCTGTAGTCCCCCGCCTTTGGGAGGCTGAGGTGAGTGGATTGCCTGAGCCCGCGGGTTCGACACCCGCCTGGGCAACTTGGCAAGACCTCATCTCTACAATAAATCAAAAATTAGCCGGGCGTGGTAGCACTCGCCTGTAGTTCCAGCTACTTGGAAGGCTGAGACGGAAGGATCACCTGAGCCCAGCAGGTTGAGGCTGCGGTGACCAGGAGCGGCCACTGCACTCCAGTCTGGGCGACAGTGAGACTCCAACTTAAAAAAAAAAAAATTATTTGTAAATTATGTGCAATATATTCTTTATATCAGTAAAGTGTGTAATTAACATATATTAATCCAGCTCTTGGGAGAAGTGTATAATAAATATGATAAGCTGACTCCTTTGGGAAAAATATATCTACATACACAGTTGCTAACATCACCACACTCCACTGCTCTGAGTTACCACAGCACCTTGCCTTCCAGTGGAAAGGGAAGGCAGTCATGGCTCTCTATGTAAAGGTAATTAATACCAAACTTCATCAACCATAGTATATTTATTTTAGGCAAATGATGTTATTTTCATTTGACCTATTCCCTGATTTTCTTCTAGGTCCTTGAAATACATCAATGCTTATTTTCAGCCCAAATTATGCAAGTATGTAAGACTTCCTCTAACTCTGTAAATAGTAATTTTCTGACTTTGCCTTTTCCTTCAACACACTGATTCATCGATCCTAGGATGCATATTTTTTCACATTTTAACATCTCTGAAATCGAGAAGCCTCTTCCAGCCACTGTCGGCCAGGCAGCAGCTGTGTCACTGTCTTCCCATGTGTGAGCTTGGCCATCACTGCTACTTTGGCATCACTGTCAATGAGTTTGATTGCTGCTTAAAACGTCTTTAAAGGCCGGGTGTGGTGGCTCACACCTGTAATCTGGGCAGCATAGTGAGACCTCGTCTCTACAAAAAATGGAAAAATTAGCTGGGTGAGGTAGCACATACCTGTAGTCCCAGTTACTCAGAAGGCTGAGGTGAAAGGATCACCTGAACCCAGAAAGTTGAAGCTGCGATGAGCTGTGATCATGCCACTGCCCTTCAGCCTGGGTGACAGACTAAGACCTCAACTCAAAAAAAAAGAAGTCTTTAAAAAGATCGCTCAGGCCGTGCTTAGTGGTTCAGCCTGTAATCCCAGCACGTTGGGAGGCCGAGGCGAGTGGATTGCCTGAGCCCATGAGTTTGAGACCAGCCCGGGCAACTTGGCAAGAGCTTGTCTCTACAAAAAAAAAAAAAAAAATTAGCCAGACATGGTAGCACATGTCTGTAGTTCCGGCTACTTGGAAGGCTAAGGTGGAAGGATCACCTAAACCCAGCAGGTCGATGCTGGGGTGGCCATGAGTGTGCCACTGCACTCCAACCTGGGCAATGAAGTGAGACTCCAACTTAAAAAAAAAGAAGAAGATTGCTCATTGAAACAAAAGGTTAGTCACAGAAAGGCAGGGGAATCGAGCCGCGAAGGAAATTGATAGCAATAAAGCAGGTGTCTCACTTTGGAGTGAATGAAATGGCCAACATTCCTAATTCTCTTGTAAATAAAGACCAACAAAGAGCTCCACAGCATCTAAGAAAGGAGGAGACCTGAAATTTGATGAAGCTGTACTCCATTTTGTTCCTGAAATATATGCAAAAGGAATGTATATACTAAGCCAAGCAAACAAGGCAGCTGAAAGTAGGAAAAACTGCCAAGTCCCTTGGAATAAATCAGAGAAGCCTCAAAGCAACAAGAAACTGATATGACCAATTCATGCATCAGCCACGACCATTATTAAGGCATTGCTTCGTGTTTAGTTAGCAGCATTTTTTTCCTTCTTAATGCTTTGCAAGATAATGGTGCATTCCATGGCCAGTAGCCAGTGATAGTTGAGATTTATTTAAATCTGACTACTAGTTGTATTTTCCTCCTCAATCCACCATTTTATATCAAATATCATACACTGCTTTGCCCGTATAGAAAACATCTTGCATGTTTTGGTGCTTTGCTTGAGAAATGCAACAGCTACTTCAAAATCAAAAGAATCCCTCCATGTATGATCTGTCCTAACTCCGTCACACTTCCCCTGCAGTTTTACTTCCTTAAGAGTTTAAGATCCAACTTCTTTTTAAAATAACATTTAGACTGAAGTACACATACAAAAAATGCACACATCGTAAATGTACAGTCCAATGAATTATCACAAAGTGAACACCACCTGGGTTATGAAAAAGCCCGGTAATAACTATTCAAAAACCCTCCCTGGGTCACTAACTCCACTCTGATCCTCAAAGATAATCCCTTCCCTGACCTTGAATGTCATAGATTAGTTTTGCTCATTTTAAAACCTTATAAAAATAGAATTATATAGTATCTATTATTCTACTTTTGGCTTCTTTTGGCTCAATAATATGTTTGTGAGATTTTACTGAAGTTTTTGTGTATAGCTTTAGTTCACTTGTTTTTGTTGCTGTGTGTTATTTTATTTCATGAATATCCCACGATTTATCTATTCTACTGCTCATAGACATTTGGATTGCTTCCATTTTAGGGCTATTTTGAATAGTGCTGCTAGGAACATTCTTGAATCTGTCTTTTTGTGCATAAATGAATGCACTTCTGTTAGGTACACATCTAGGAGTGGAATTACTTGATCAGAGGGTGTGTTTGTTCAATTTTAGTAGATACCACCAGATGCCTGGACAAATGACAAAGGTGTTATTGTAGAGCTATAGGGAAAGACTTAGTTTTAAACAATTGAAACTTTGTTCTTATCTCATACTGTATATAAAAATTAATTCCAGGTGAATTTCAAATCTAAATGTGAATGAAAGAATTATAAATCTTCTATGAGATCATTTAGAAGAGTATACAGAAACTCTTGTCGCCCAGACTGGAGCCCGGTGACCCTATCACAGCTTACCACAGCTTGACCCCCTGGGCTCAGGAGATCCTTCTACCTCAGCTTCCTGAGTAGTTGGGACTACAGGTGTGTGCCCCCATGCCTGGCTAATTTTTTATTTTCTGTCGATATATCTTACTATGCTGCCCAGGCTGGTCTCAAACCCTTGGGCTCAAGCACCCCTCCCACCTTGGCCTCCCAGAATCCTGGGATTACAGGCGTGAGCCACCAGGCCCAGCCCGATTACATTCTTTGGGTCGGACTCCCTTTCCCAGTTTCCCAGCACCAGCAGGAGACTATGTGCTTCGAGGGAGACCCCAGACAGCATGCCCAACTCCACAGCTGCTCCGCAGGGAAGAGGTTTGTGCCCTGTTCTTGTCATAGCTTGGAGAGCAGTCAGGGCTGGTATTGGTGGCTTGGGAAGGAAATCCAGGAGCCCAGAAGACTCCAGTATCCCCACATTCCGAGATGAGGCACCACAACATCCACTTTGTAAACGGTAGGATGGAGGAAGGGGAAGGAAAGGGCCTGCCCACTTTCTTTAAAGACACAACCCGAGAATTGCACAAATCTCCTCTCATGACAGCCCGCAGTCCAGGACCTAGTCGTGCAGCCACACCAAACTGCAAGGGAGAATAAAAAGTATCCTATTTCTAGAAGACCGTGAACCCACGCATAGAGTAAAGGCTGACGTTGGGGAATAACTGACACCCTCTGCAGGCACAGCTGAGATACCACCACCATTCTGAGCCTCCCCCTACCATGCCCATCAGCCGGAAGGACTGGACTCCAGCCAGCTCTGCCTCTTAGAAATCACAGTCCCCTGCATGTGTTGGTAGCCCTCTGCCCGGCTGTTTCTCTCACCGCATCTGACAACATATTTTAGCTCCTGCTGGATGGGAGACTCCTTGAGGGTGGAATCCTGGATTCCTCCTGCCTCAGCCTCCCAAAATGCTGGGATGACAGGCATGAGCCAAGCGCTTAACCCCATTGATGCCATTTTTTGCAACTTTTCTGCAAGTTGAAAATTATTTCAAGTAAAAGGCTTTCTATGAATTCAAAAAATAAAGCATTACAGCATGCCAAAGCCCTGCAAATCAAAGTTATACAGGAGCAACATTAGGGGCCAGAGAAGGGGACTGTCAGTAGAGAAGAGGATGGCTGGGTTCATCGAGGGACATGGAGGCCAGACAACTCAGAGAGAAAGGCTTGATCCGAGTGCCCGACAGTTCAGGTCCTGGGGTTGTTCTGGGAGGCACTTGGGCTCCCCCAGCAACTTTAGGGGGTTTCTGCTTCTTGTGTGGCCGGAGGTGAGCACCTGGGATGTGAGAATATGGAAACAACTGTTTTGCTGTTGCACTAGACACAGAGAATCTGAACCTACCTTCTGTGGATAGATTTAGGGGGCCTGTAAACTCAAACGGGGAAAAAAAACATTTATTTTATCTGATTACTAACTAAAAATTGGTTTGTTTGTTTTTGTTTTGGGTTTTTTTTTTTTCTGAGTTGGAGTCTCACTCTGTCGCCCAGGCTGGAATACAGTGGCACACTCATAGCCACCCCAGCATCAACCCTAACCCTAACCCTAACCCTAACCCTAACCCTAACCCTAATCCTGACCCTAACCCTAACCCTTCTGCCTCAGCCTTCCAAGTAGCTGGAACTACGGGCACGCGCTACCACGCCCAGCTAATTTTTGACTTATTGTAGAGACGAGGTCTCGCCAAGCTGCCCCAGCTGGTCTCAGACCCATGGGCTCAGCCAATCCCCTCACCTTAGCCTCCCAAAGTGCTGGGATTACAGGCTGAGCCACCATGCCCAGCCTGAGCAGTCTTCTTTTCTTTCAGTTATGATATGGGTAACAAACTCCAGTAGAATTAATAGTACCTGTGACTTTGTCACCAGTAAAACCCACAGAATATTGTCATCACATAGCACAGCTTCTGCAGATATCTTTACATATTTACATTCATTGCTACTTAGAAACAGGGGATCTGGATTTAAACAACTCTGAACAAGTCCACTTGAGGACAGACACTGTGAACTGTGTCCCTATGCACAGGGTGTGGTCCTTAATAGGTCATCAGAATTGTTTGTTGGAATGAATTGATTTCTATAAATTTGCAAATGTCTCACTATCTGGTAGTCCGAAGACCCAAAAAAGATATTAAAAACACAAACACACCCAGGTGTGGAGACTCACACCTGTAATTCCAGCACTTTGGGAGGCCAAGGCAAGAGGATTGCTTGAGCCCAGGAGTTCAAGAACAACTTGGGCAACATAGCCAGACCTTAACTCTACAAAAAAATTTTTTTTTAATTAGCCTGGCGTGGTGATGTGCGCCTGTAGCCCCAGCTACTTAGGAGGCTGAAGCAGAAGGATCGCCTGAGCTCAGGAGGTTGAGGCTGCAGTGAGCTGAGAGTGTGCCACTGCACTCCAGCCTTGAGGGGAGAGTGAGATAGCAACTGAAAACAAAAACAAAAAAACACAGACACACACACACGTTGGAAATGGAAGTTATTCTGTTCCTTTCTTGACTCCACAAGGCGGTTGCTACGTGGCCTATCCCATCTGCCACGGCGCTTGCCTTTGGCTTGCTAACTTCCTTCCGATGTCAGGCAGTGAGATACCAGCCACTGAAGAACACGCTATTCTTTGGTGACAGTTTCAGACATTTTGTTTTCCTATAACAACTGTCAGTTAAAACAGGGAGCTAGTTTCCCGATTTGGGCAGCTTGTTCCCAAGCTTGGCACACGTTCCTAGCAGCGGCATAGCTGATCGGCACGAGGAAACACCTAAATTCTCTCCCGCCACGCCAGGGGTCCCTAAGTTGGGAACACCTTAGAAGACAAGGTCAACAGGTAAATGTTTTACTATTGCAAGAGAAAAAGATCCCTCTGGGTAAGTCCAGAGCAAAAGCACTTGATAAAATGACTTCCATATTTTGTGGTGTATTATTATTACATAATACACCACAAAACATTCAGTAGCTTAAAACATCAACAGTATCTGACTTCTTATCATTCTTTGGGAAGAACAGGGCAGTTCTCCTGCTGTCTCTCTCAAGGCCACATTCAGAGCTGGGTGGCACAGAACACATTTTCTCCTATGTTTGGGGCCTCGACTAGAGTGGCTGGAATGTTTGGGGTGTTCAGGCCTCTCTCTCTCCACCAGGCCTCACCTCCTGGATTCTTTTCTACATGATAAGCTTGGAGCAGAATCCCAAAATGACCAAAGTGGGAATTTCCAGGCCTCTCGAACCTGGCCTGGAAGTCTTACGATGTCACTTCTGCCATGTTCTGCTGATCAAAGCAAATCAAAAGGCCAGCCCAGATTCAAGGGGTGGAGAAATCGGCTCTGCCTCTTGATGGAAAGAGCAACAAAGAACTTGTGACCATTTTAAAATGTGTGACATGTTGTGGAAAAAAGCAGCATAAATCATGATAATGCTACCTGTCTACGAAGGCATCAGCATGGCAATACAGAGTGGAAGAGAAACACACGTGAATGAAAAGTTATTTTGCTTTCCTGGGTGTGGATATCTGTGTTATTTTATTTTGTTTTGTTTTTTAGGCCGGGCTCGGTGGCTCAGCCTATAATCCCAGCACTTTCTGAGGCCGAGGCTAGTGGATTGCTTGAGCCCGCGGGTTTCAGACCAGTCCGGGCAACTTGGCGAGACCTTGTCTCTACAATAAAAAAAAAATTAGCCAGGCGTGGTAGCGTGCACCTGTAGTTCTGGCTACTTGGAAGGCTGAGGCAGAAGGATTGCCGGAGCCCAGCAGGTCGACACTGCGGTGGCTATGAGCGTGCCACTGCACTCCAGCCTGGGTGCTGGGCGACAGAGTGAAACTCCAACTCAAAAAAAAAAAGAATTGTCCATTTTGCCGACTGCGGTGCCTCATGCCTATGATCCCAG
>CAUYQG010042264.1:0-46171 GCA_963574415.1 Tarsius wallacei
ACTACATAATGATAAAAGCTTCAATCCATCAACAAGAAATATCCATCCTAAAAATATATGCACCCAACATAGGAGCACCAACTTTCATAAAGCAACTCCTAGGTAAACTAAAAAAAGATATCGACTCCAATACCATCATAGCTAGGGACTTCAATACCCAACTCACAACCCTAGACAGATCATCAGGACAAAAAATCAGCAAAGAGATCCGAAATCTCAATGTGACTCTTGATCAAATGGACTTAATTGATAGCTACAGAACCCTCCATCCAATGGCCACAGAATATACATTCTACTCATCACCACATGGAACATACTCTAAGATCAACCACATACTTGGCCATAAATCAAGCATAAGCAAACTTAAAGGACCAAAATTTTACCATGCACCTTCTCAGACCACAGTGGAATAAAAATGAACATTAACACCAGCAAGGTCCCCCCAAAACCCACAAAGACATGGACACTAAACAGCATGATGCTAAACAACTCCTGGGTCAATGATGAAATCAAAACAGAGATTAAAAGATACCTGGCAACAAATGAAAATGAAGAAACATCTTACCAAAATCTCTAGGATGCCATGAAGGCTGTAGTAAGAGGGGAATTTATATCCCTACAAACGCACATGAAGAAAATGGAAGGATCACAAATTAACAGCCTAACAAGTCACCTAAGGAAGCTGGAAAAGCAAGACCACAAAAATCCTAATTTCAGCAGAAGAATCCAGATCACCAAAAAAAAGCCCAAATCCAGGACATAGAAGACAAAAAGATAATACAAAAATCAATGAAACAAAAAGCTAGTTCTTCGAAAGGATAAACAAGATCGATGGTCCCCTAGCTAGACTGACCAAGAAAAAGCCCAAATAAACATGATCAGAAGCACAAAAGGTGAAGTCACATCTGACCCTGAAGAAATACAAAAGATCATTAGAGACTACTATGTACACTTGTGTGGAAACAAACTTGAAAACCTTAAGGAAATGAAGGACTTTCTGTCATCACACAACCTGCCTAGGTTGAAACAAGGAGAAATTGAGACCCTAAATGGACGAATAACAATCAAGGAAATTGACTATGTAATAAGAAAACTACCTAAAAAAAAAAGCCCTGGACCAGATGTCTTTCCAGCAGAATTCTACAAGACACTTAAAAAGGAACTGATACCAATCCTAATGAAGGTATTCCAGGTGATTTAGAAAGATGGAACTTTCCCCAAATCATTTAATGAAGCCAACATCACATTGATACCCAAGCCAGGTAAAGACCCAGCAAAGAAAGAGAACTACAGGCCAATATCTTTTATGAACATAGATGCTAAAATTCTCAACAAGATCCTAGCAAACTGGATTCAACAACACATCTCAAAAATCATCCATCACGACCAAGTAGGCTTCATCCCTGGGATGCAAGGCTTGTTCAACATTCGTAAAACGATAAGTGTAATTAAATACATCAACAGATGTCAAAACAAAAACCACATGATTATATAATTAGATGCACAAAATGCTTTTGATAAAATCCAGCGCCCCTTCTTGATAAAAACCCTCGAACATCTAGACATACGGGGAACATACATCAAAATAGTAAAAGCCATCTATGAGAAACCCACAGCCAGCATACTCCTAAATGGACAAAAATTGGAACCATTTCCCCTGAAAACTTGAGCAAGACAAGGATGCATACTCTCACCCCTCCTGTTTAATATAATATTGGAAGTCCTGGCTAGCGCAATCAGAGAAGAGAGGGCAATCAGGGTTATCCAAATAGGAAAAGAGGAAGTCAGTTATCTCTCTTTGTAGATGACATGATTGTGTACCTTGAAAACCCAAGAGAACTGTCAAAAACCTCTTTACACTGATAAAGGACTTTGGCAAAGTCCCAGGATATAAAATAAATGTGCAAGAGACAATCACATTTCTTTACACCAATAATAAACAAACAGAAACCCAAATAAAAAGCACAATTCCATTCACAATAGCCAAAAAAAAAATGAAATACTTTGGCATATTCCTAACCAGAAATGTGAAAGAACTTTACAATGAAAACTACAAAACACTGCTCAAAGAAATCAAAGATGACACAAAAAAGTGGAAAAACATTCCATGCTCATGGATTAGAAGAATCAACATTGTGAAGATGTCCATCCTACCTAACGCAATCTACAGATTTAATGCAATACCCATCAAATTACCAGCAACATTCTTCTCAGACCTAGAAAAAACCACACAGGAATTCATATGGAAACACAAACGACCAAGAATAGCCAGAATAAACCTCAGCAAAAAAAAAAATAAAACAGGTGGTATCACATTACCAGACTTCAAACGTTACTATAAAGCTACAATAATCAAAACAGCTTAGTATTGGTACGGGAACAGGCATATAGACCAATGGAATAGAATTGAGACTCCAGAAGCAAAACCTCAATTTCTCAACCAACTCATCTTCGACAAAGCCTCCACCACCTACCACTGGGGAGAGGAGAACCTATTCAGTAAAATGGTGCTGGGAAAACTGACTGACCACACGCAGAAGATTGAAACAGGACCCCTTTCTGTCCCCATACACAAAAATTAACTCTAAGTAGAACAGAGACCTAAATGTAAAACCTCAAACCGTAAGAACCTTAGAAAATGAAGGACATACCCTCATGGAAATTGGAACTGGCATCCAATTCCTGAACAAAACCCAAAACCCACAGGCCATAAGAGATAAGATAGACAAGTGGGACCTCATTAAACTAACAAGCTTCTGTAAAGCCAAAGAAACCATCAAGAGAGCAGGGAGACAGCCTACAGACTGGGAAAAAGTATTTGCCAACTCCAGGTCTGACAAAGGCTTAACATCTTGGATCTACAAGGAACTCAACTGTGCTGAAAAGGAAAAAAAAAACAACCCCATTGTAAAATGGGCAAAAGATATGAACAGACACTTCTCAAAGGAAGACATCCGAGCAGCCAATAGACACATGAAGAAATGTTCAACCTCACTAATCATCAGGGAGATGCAAATCAAAACCACACTAAGATACCACCTAACTCCAGTCAGAATTGCAATTTTCAGTAACTCAAAAAATAACAGTTGCTGGAGAGGGTGTGGTGAAAAGGGAACACTTCTACACTGTGGGAGTGCAAACTAGTGCAACCTCTGTGGAAAGCAATATGGCGATTCCTAAAAGCTCTAAATATTGACCTCCTATATGACCCCGCAATCCCCTTATTGGGAACATACCCTGAAGAACTCAAATCACTCTGTAAAAAAGATACCTGCACACGTATGTTTATTGCAGCAGTGTTCACAATAGCAAGAACCTGGAACCAGCCATTCTGTCCATCAAAAGAGGACTGGATTTAAAAAATGTGGTACATATATACAATGGAATACTACACAACCATAAAAAAAAGAACAAAATCATGAATTTTGCAGCAACCTGGATGGAACTAAAATCTATAATACTGAGTGACGTCTCACAGAAACAAAGATCTGAGTATCACATGTTCTCACTCATATAGTGAACCTTGAACATCCAACATAATGCTATAAGAAAATGACTGACAGTGGTAGGAAACTATAGGGGGGAGATGGGATTAATGGTAATCAATATCTGTCTGGGGACGGGGAGACACCTCTTATCAACAAGGGTGCCTGAACAAAGCATATTTGTATACCTAACCCTTAACTGTACCCCACAATATCATAATAAAAATATTGATTATTAAAAAACAATAAAAATAAAAAAATAAATTAAATTTAAAAAATTAAATTAAATTAAATACCTTCTAAAAAAGGAAAAGAAAATATAGCTTATTTAAAAGCTAAGTTAGAGAGAAAGAGAGATAGGAGATTAACCTCCCCAAGGTAAGGGAGGGGGCCAAAACTTAAGAAAACATGGTCTGGCCATAGCTCAAAGAGCACATGGCTTAGCAAGGCACTGGCCAATGGAATTTATTTATTTAAAATTGTGTCTTTATTCTTACATGCTTAAACTTCAGTCAACTTCAAAATACTCTTTGTTTGATGCAATACACCTACTGAGACACTTTTCTACTGCTCAAAACAGTGTTTGAACTCATCGATTTGATGCCTTTTAGTGCTTCTCCTGTTCTTTATTTCATCATTTTCACATAAGCAAAAACACATTTCCCGTTTAATACTCTTTTCACCAGGGGAAGCAAGCAAAAATTCAAGGCAAGATCAGGTGAATTGGGAGGGTAGGGCATGGGTGTCATGCCATTTTTGGTCAAAACCTGCTGAACACTCAGCACGGCATGGGCAGGTGCACTCTTAAATCACTCATCATTAGATGGGCAAACACAAGGAAAGATTCTCAAATAAATAAATAAATAAATATTCACTGAAGCTAAAGGCAGCCAGTCACAACGACGCTAGCTGGCACACTAATGTCAATGGGTTCCTAGAACACTTACCTGGATTGGGAAGCCTGTACTATAAGGGGCCCGCTTTCCAAAAATATAATTCCAGTTATTTGGGAGTCCCCCTTATGTATTTCTTTGAAAATTGAAACTATTCATAGACAATAGAAGAAAATATAGCAGCACTTATAACCTCACTACCTATAGATTGTCCACAATTGCTTCCAGACAATCCCTTCCACACATACACTTGATGTTGTACTCTTTACACACACACACAAAAGGTTTTACATAAGTCATTCATCAGCAATTTTGTCAATAAATTTAGAAAATATATCAGTTGCTTTTATGATTATAATATATTGCACAGAAAACAAAATTTAATTATTGCAGTATATTACATGTTTTCCAATTCATCAGTATAGAAAATCTTTGAGAAACCTCCTTGTACCTGTACCCTTTTGTACTTTTAAACACACTTTTCAATATTTGTTGATGCTGCAATAAAATATCATTTAGCTAAATATTTTTAATGTGGGAAAACTCAGTAATTATTTATATTTTCTTGATTTTTATTCCTGTTCTGGTTATATTTATTTATTGTTCTTCATATCAAATGCATCATTTTTAATGGTGAGGGTTTATTCAGTTAGTTTAAATTTGACAATTTATGTTTAATAATAATAAAATGTCATTTGGTAGAAAGCTTGATCATTTTACTTTTTAGTGCCAATTTACTTAATATTATTTTAAGAAATATGCTAATATTTTACATTATGCTAGGTTAAGCAACCAGGGCTAACATCTCAAAATTAGGCCATTTCTAAAAGTGATGCTTCTATTTTGGGGTACTTCTTTCACCTTTTATCTTATTTCCTTAGTATTCATTATTAAAGAACTATATAATATGCAAGAATAACTTCACTTTCTGACAAAAGGCAGAGGATCATCTTTGTTTGAAACAACACAAACCATAAATTACCATATTTATTTGGGCAAGCAGGGCCAATGAAAGTTATTTATAACTATAGATTAATCAGTAATAACATTTTTAAGATGCCTGAGCATATGTTTTATATCGCAGGTCTGGGCTGTCATGAAACTTTTATTGCCTATAAGAAATGCTAGTAGTTTTCCAGGATATAAAGTTTTGCTTCCTAGAGAGTAGAGCACATTATGAACATGTTTTTAATAGGACTTCATTTTCTGATGATGGCAATAATACAGATGTGCGCTCCCACTTTTTCTGCCCTAGGCCAGACACCTTTGGATATTACAGATGTTTCATTTTAGGAAAATTTTCAACTGACTTTAAAAGTAGATTATACCTAATTAAAATGCAGATCTTCTACTATTTACAAAATCTCAAAGATAGTGGTGCATAATGGAACAAATAAATGTCTTGTGAGGTGGGGTGGGAAAGAATTGAACAGGAGGCAGTTTAATAAGCCCCTATGGAGAGTGATGTGGATCCTATATACAGAGCCCCTTGATGATAAGAACTTCTCCATCTAGAAACACACAATAAGAAAATGCTTTTAGGAGGAAAGGGTCAACACTAGGTCAATGAGGAAATACAAATGGCAATAACCATGTGCATTACAATATTATACCATCAAAATTTACCATTTCATCTATGTTATTACAGTGATGCATCTAATAGCAGAGCACACAATGGATAGGTCTGGTACAGAATAAAATATTAAATTTTTAGTGAGGTTTTCTCACTGTATTTTTCCCAGACCTAAAGTCAATTTATTTTAGAATACATAACTAATTTATTTTACTTTGTTTTTCAGTATAGCAGGCTGTGTTCACTGGGAATCCAACTCTGATAAAAAGTTTAGGACATTTATTAAGATGTACCCAGGGGCTCAACACCTGTAGAGAAAAGAAGAAAGAAGCAGTGCTGGGAAGAAAGAAGTCCACTGCACCATCAGCCCAATGGCAGTTTCTGCTAACTCTATAGGTAGCTCTGGGGCTAGACTGGCACTCCAGAGTAGACTCAAAGGGCCTTTATATGCCCTCATAAATCAGGCTCTGCATGAGGTCAGCCCAAGAAAGTGGCATGACCCAAGACATTCCTCTTCAACTGAGACAATCCCTGAAAAGGCTAACAACCAAACTCTGGCCACCAACAGCACTTTAATCAGTTTGGGTAAAACATCCTTCTCTGAAGAGGGCTCTGGGCAGTGTATTACATCAGCTACCATTATTTAGTTTATTTTGCTCAAAACAGAGGATGTTTCTAAGTGCCTTCATGGTTAACACCTTTTTTTCCCCTCAGAATTAAAATCTCCAAATAATTATGGATAAAATCTATTCATATTTTTCTGACTATGCCCTATTGGGTGACCAAAAAAGTTTATCTATTACTGACTTTTCTTTAAATCACACGACCTGAAAGATTTTTAAATATCATGTAAAAAGTGGATTTTATTTTTTAAAGATGTACTCAATAGTCAAAGGTTTTGGACTATGCTCTCCAAATATATATCTTTCATATATATATAGATATACCATTTATATTTATATATCATATATTTTTACATAGTTTATCTTATATATGTTTATATACAAATACATATTATATATAATCTGTGCATAAGTATATTTATATTTTACAAACCTTATTAAGCAGTTAAAAATAATTTTTAAAGTGACACAGTTAAAATAGAGAAAATAAAATTTCCCACTGTTTCTTTCAACAGCACACATCTCATCTTCAGAAATCACCAATCTGGTCTCCTGTCTTGCTTCCAAAACTACCTTTTAAACTACCCCAAGAAGGTGAGCCTCTTAAAGTAACTCAAGAAGGTAATGCTTCATCTTTTAATAAACTCTTTTAAAACAAAACCTTCAGAACTTGATCTTTTATTTCTCTGTTGCATAATGCTATCTGTTGTATTTTGTCATATTGACATTTCTCATTTTTTTTATGAAGGTTCACATGACTATTCATTTTGTCCTTCTCTTTCCATCATCTTTACCCACATCCATTACACAAACACTACGTTTCTATTTTTAGGCACATAATTCATTTAGTGGAGGAAAAAAACAAATAAGCAAAGAATTTGCTGGAATAGACACTTATTCAAAGGAAACATACAAGTGATCAACAGATGTATAAAAAGTCGCTCAAAATCACTAATCATTAGGGAAATGCAAATTCAAACCACAATGAGATATCATCTCATTCTTCTTTGGATGTCTATTATCATACACACAAATAAGTATAGGCAAAGGTGTGGAGAAATTAAAAACTGGAACCGTTATACACTGTTGATGAGAATGTGATCTATTGTAGCAACTAAGAAAAATAGTATGGAGGTTGCTCAAAAAATTAAAAATAAGATTACCACTTAATGCAGCAAGTCCACTTCTAGGTACACATGTATATGAATTGAAGTCAGGATCTTGAAGGGATATCTGCATTCTCATGCTCATTGCAGCATTATTCACAGAAGTTATGATATGGAAACAGCCTAAATGTCCATCAACTGATGAATGGATGAAGAAAACGTGCCATATATACACAACGGGATACTATTTACCCTTAAAAAAGGAAATACTGTCATTTGCAATAACATGAATAAAACTTGAGGAGGTTATGCTAAGTGAAATAAGCCAGTCAATAGATGGCAAATACCCAAGATCCCAGTTATATGAGGTATCTAAAATTGTCATATTCATAAAAGCAGAGAATAAAATGGAGGTTTGCCAGGAGCTATAACAGGAGAAATGGATAATTGTTCTTCAATTGGTATAAAGTTTCTGTTAGTAAGCTCTAGAGATCTGCAGTATAACATATTACCCATAGTTGACAATATTTTCGTGTACTCTAAAATGTGCTAAGATGACAGATCTCATGTTAAGTGTTCTTAATTTTAAAAAACTTTAAAAACACAATATTTGGAGGTGATGTACATATGTTTAGTACTTTGATTATATTGACGTTATCATGAGTGTATGTTTATGTTCAAACTCATCCAGAGTTTGCAATTTTTGTATCATCAACAGTGTGCAATTTTTGTCTCAATTATACATCAGTAAATTAAAAAAACATTAAAAAATACAAGAAGAAGAAGAGCATGGCCCTAACATTGGCTGAACTCAACCAGTTAGTTAATTACAGAATCAAATTAGAACACAGATCTGCCAGATCCCCACATTCTTGGTTTGGAGGTATCTCTGCAACATGTTAACAATCTGTTTTTCTCAGCTTGATAAAAGGCATGCTATGAATATTCAACAAGTGACTTATTAATTGCTGTTTTAAAGCAGTATTACTGAAGCCTTAGTGTAATCTTGGCTCTAATACCATGCCATTCTACTCCTCTAAATATGACCTCTGAACTCCTATTAAGTCAAATTCCACTATAAATCAAAGAGAACTCCAGCAGTATATTAGTGTGAGTCCAAGAGGATAAAAAGTATTTGAAAAGAATAATATAGAGAAAGGAAAGCATGGGTAAGTAGGGATATGGAAATACATTTCAGGACAAAAGATGAGAAAATACATATTTTTTTCAAATGATGTGGGGAAAGGAGCATTTTTTTTTTTTGAGGAGTTGTTGGAAATAAGAAGGGATATTTTGAAGTTATCAAGTTAGTTGATATCACTGGGGATTAACTAGTCTACTCAGCCTACCAACTCTCATTCCTAGATACAAACATGTAATGGTATGGGCATGTGATGTAAGTGACCACTTGCTGTGTGCCCCTAAGTTTTTGTGAAAACGATACAAAACAAATCTGTGTTCACTGTGTTCAGCTTTTTTTTTTTTGAGTTGGAGTCTCACTCCATCGCCCAGACTGGAGTGCAGTGGCCGCTCCCGGCCACCGCAGCCTCTACCTGCTGGGCTCCGGCGATCCTTCGGCCTCAGCCTTCCAAGTAGCTGGAACTACAGGCGTGCGCTATCACACCAGGCTAATTTTTTGATTTATTGTAGAGATGAGGTTTCGCCAAGTTGCCCAGGCAGGTCTCGAACCCGCGGGCTCAGGCAATCCACTCACCTCGGCCTCCCAAAGTGCAGGATTACACGCTGAGCCACCGAGCCCGGCTGTGTTCATCTTTTTTTAAAAAAAAATCATAGTCTTGGTAGAAATAAAACTACAATTGTACTAAGTTACCAAGACTAAACATTCATTGAATAAACTAAGTGCCATTTAGAAAAACTTTCAGCAATCAGTAATTATGATTTTAACAGAAAAATATGGTTTAATTATAACCGAAAGTTTCTATTACTTTTCTCAGAACTCCCATGGACAACTTGAATTCGATTTCCTCATTGGTTTTAATGTAAAAATTGACTAATTTTATAAGAGATGAAAAACTGGAGAAGATAGCAAGAGAATGAGTTGGGGATATTAATGTATTTTGTCTAGAACTACCAAGTAGCAGTTTCGTTTAAGTTTTGGTTCGTAGGAGTAGGAAGACAGTAAATAAAAGCATAATTTCTTCTAAATATTAGAATATTCTGCCTTATCTTTCTACATCTAATTATAGTGCAATCCAAGATACCAATTTTAATTGCTTTTTAACCTGATTTGTTGAAATACCCATCAGTATTTTTTTAAGATATTGTCATTATTTTCATTCCATGAGTAAATTAAATTGAGTTTTTTGTATCTAGAATTTTAATCCAAATCTTTTAGGAATATCTGCAATATTACCATTGCTCTGAAACAAATTGTAATTGACTTAAAATGTTAGAGATTATAATATCTACTCTATTATGAAATATGTAGTTCTATGAAATGAAAAAGTAAGCATTTTACCCATCTGACTACATAATTAATAGTGTATTTTCTCATAGGATTTATTTTAGAAATATTATCTTGAAAAATTTACATTTGTGATTATAATCCAGTCCATTCCCAGACCTATACGTAGTAACATGTCCTCAGTAATTAGCTATATATAGACTTAAGAAAGTACATTTAGAGATTTTATGGCGATTAGTATATGTTAACTAATAATTGAACGTACTTTATAAAATATGTAACTTTAGCCAAGCCGAATACCATCAAGCCTGCATCTTAATTTTAAAGTAAACCTCTACTTAATGTCATAATATATAAACAGGAAAACATTAAATAAAATTATATTATAAACAAGAAAGCAATTAAATTATATCATTTTATTTTTCATATTTCTAGGAAAATCATCATATTCATATTGCTAATGAGTATCTATTAAAATATGTATAATGATCATAATATTTTTCAGTTCAAATCACTTGGCAAACTCTATGGATTCATGTTTCTATTGAACAAGTCTCTACCAGTATTTCTTACGCACTATTGCATCCGCGCACTCTTCATTCGGTGTTTATTCTGATTAACTATCTTTTTTCAATAATACTGTAGAATGGAGACTTTCTCTCCCTAATTTTGTCTTTTGGGTGTTTCATACCAAGATTGTTCTATCTTCTTATCCACCAAGTTTCATTTTGCACTGCCTTTTAGATCTACTTAAATATTTCATACTGCATGTATTTCTGACTAACCCTGAATCAATCCAGTCTCTGTTTTTAAAAATACAAAAACATACATTCAACAAGATTGAAATGACTCACATACTTATGTAATTAAGTCATGGGTGGAAAAAAACACATTTATAAGACATATTCTGCAATGACATATTTTTGCATAGGTGGATGTGATATGCTCTCACCTCCAAATCTCCCAATAGATATTGTACAGTAGTTTCAAATACTGTGTGCCCTTTTTAGATCCCACTTTTGTGATTCTAATACACCATTCACATCTGATTGAAGAAACTATTATGAAAAGTATCTAATGAAATGGTAACATGTTCATATTATATTGATGTATAAAATAATCAAGTTACAAAATAGTCTGAATAGTAATGTTTATACTCACATCTGTATTGTCACACATATATCAGGTTGTATATAAATAAAAATCACTTTTATCTTCTCTATACAAAGTGCATATGTATAGTATTAATCTATGATAACTTGTTTCTGCATACATCTCACAATGCTAATGGTTTAGATTAGATTTATCTGTAAATTTATTTTAGTTATAGTCTGTCAATTTTTTATAAAATATATTTTGTGAATCATTACAAGAACTGTATCCTATCCAAAAATAATCAGAATGACCATCTTAAAACTGGGAAGATTGTCTTCTTGAGTAAGGTCACATAACCTGTTAAAATATTGATCTATGTGGAAAGAAAGGTATTCCAAATAGAATAGACAACTTGCTGGAATAAAACAACAAATTAATAGGTTGATATATTTTAATGAGTACATTTTTTATTGTCCAAATTGAGTTCCATTGAACACTAATTCAAAAACTGCTTCTCAAAAAAAGCTCCATGAATAAATAAATTTGGAGAACTCTAGTCTTCTCTTGAGATTTATTTCATGTACTGTAACTTAAAAATTATCAGGAATTGTGCATAAAATAAATGTGTTAACTTTGTTCATCTCATATGTCCCAAACTTATTTAATCATTAACCAGTATTAATAGCCCATGGACTAAATAAATGTTCCATGAAATACAAGCTGAGAAATTCTGCTCAAATTCAATAGCAGAGAGCAATGTAATATAAAGAAGAATTTAAGGAGACAGTTTTGACATATTGTGGTGGATAGTAAAGCATTAGTTGAAATAAAATCATTCTAGCAGGTGATATTTCTTTTGAGGAATTTAAGTCTTGTTTAAAAGTATATTCTATAGTCATCTACCTTTAATGGCTAAATGTGTGCTTGGGGACCTTGGGGGCTGGGGTTGTGGGGGAGGGGAGGCTGTTATACTGCTAGCAGAGCAGAATATCAAGAGAAAACCCTTGTTATGATAAACAGCATAACTGCAAACTTAGATCATCTGTAATATCACATGTTCATCTGTTATATCAAACACAAACACCCCCCATATGAAACTAGTCACACTTGATTTAATTAATTTAAATGGAAAAGATGTAGATAGGGCACAAAATTTATGATAAATTCCAGTAAACAATTATTCCTATCTGTTGATATCTTCAGTCATTTCAGCTGCTTTGGCCTTTTCCTTTCAATGTACAGATAGCGGTTAAGCCAGAAAGGACTAAGGGATACATATTAGCAGAAGCAACTCCATCTCCAACAGCTCTAAAAACGTCTTATGGCATTCTTTGTTTCCTAGGACAAAGAACTATTCACTCTATGCTTTCATCAACCAGTGATTGTTCAGTAATTCCATCCTCACTTTTATATCAGATCAGTGTTTCTCAAAGTATGGTCCTTCAACCAGCAGGAACAGCTGTTCTTAGGAATCTGTGAGAAAAGCAACTTCTTCGGTCCCACCCTACAATTACTAAGCCAGAAAACTCTGAGGATGTGGCACAATGATCCGTATCTTTAACAAGCCCTCCAAAGAATTCTAATACATACTCTAATTTGAGAACCACTGTGATAGTGGAATGCGATTGATGAATGCCCTGGATGTATTTTTTTTTCTTCAAAGCTCAAAAAATTGATTTTGATAATCTTCAGTTTCTTTAGGTATACTAATTTGTTGAATATTTTCTTTTTGGCCATTTTATTTTATTTCAATAGCTTTGGGGGATACAAGTAGTTTTTGGTCAGAGCTTTAAGAGTATCCACCACCCCTACCTCTATACATTGTATTCAATAGGTGATTTTTTTGTCCCTCCACCCCTTCTCCCTCCACCGTCCATCATACCAGTCTATATGCCTTTCAAATCCTTAGATTAGCTCCCACTTATAAGTGAGAACATGAGATATTTATTTATCTGTTCATAAGTTAGTTCGCTTAGGATGATGTTCTCCAATTCCTTCCAAGTTGCTGTAAATGACATTATTTCATTCTTGTTGATAGCTGAATAGTATCCTATAGTGTATATATACTACATTTTTTATTATCTACTGATTGGTTGATGGACATTTAGGCTGATTCCACATCTTTGCAAATGTGAACTGTGCTGTGATAAACATGTGGGTGTAGTCGTCTTTCTTATATAAAGACCTCTCTTTCTTAGGGTAGATTCCTAGTAGTGGGATTGCTAGATTAAATGGTAGATTTACTTTTAGTTCTTTGAGTAATCTCCATACCATTTTCCTTACAGGTTGTGTTAATTTACACTCCCACCAAAAGTCTGTAAGTATTTTCTTTTCTCTGCATCCACGCCAGCATTGGTTGTCTCCTGATTTTTTAATAATGGCCATTATAACTGGTGTCCTCACAGTATCTCATTGTGGTTTTAATTTGCATTTCCCTGATGATGACTGATGTTGAGCATTTTTTCATATGTCTGTTGGTCATTTGTATATTTTCTTTTGAGAGATGTCTGTTCATGTTTTTTGCCCATTTTTTAATGTGGTTAATGACGGTATCAGCTAGTCCATATATCAATTCACTAATATAATTTTAAATTAGTTAATTTCTTAAACGTAGCAGTAATGTTGTAAAATAAGTGTAATCAGTCCAAAATTTGTACAAAATTTATCCAAAAATTGAATTGAAAGTTGGCATAATGAAACTTGGAACATATTTCCCCATGGGCTTAATGCTGCAAAATTGTCACAAGGGAATAAAGCCATTCCAAAGAAGTCTATTTATATTGTAATTTAATTATACTACAGTATTGATGGCATTAACTTGAATTCTGAGAGGAGAGGTTCAAGAGGGAAATAGGAAGGTTAGTTTAGGAAGGAAAAAATAAATAAATAGGAGAAAGAGTTGCCCTTATCTCTCTTGTTTGGTGTAGTGATAACTACAGGTACAACACAAAGAGGAAAAGCAGGTTGTTTTCTTACTGCATTATAACTACCTACATATGTGTATATCTTAATTTTTATTATGCCTTGTTTCCGATAGAACTTTGTTTTCCCTCCATATGTCCTATATCATAACACTAAGGTAGAGTGTGTATATCCTGCTTCTAAGTTCTGAAACTGGTGAAACTAGAAAAATGCCGTCTGAGATCAAAGAAAAAATATGAGTAGTGTTAGATATTGTTCCTATATAACAGGGAGTATGGGGCTCCAAAGAATAAAATGCACACACCCTAAAGAATCCACTCTCTTTTATTGATATTCTGCATGCCAAACAAATCACATCCTTGGGATTAGTTTTGTTGTCATATGACAGTTTTTGATGTCTACATCTATAAAACACTTCTCTTCCACCTACCCCCAACTAAAATTCCAATTTAGGCAAAATAAATTATCTTACATGAATGTTAGCAAGAATGCAACTGAAGTTATTTATTTCACATTTAGGTATGAATGACTAATAATCCTACTAATTGGCAAGTTCAGGCAGCTACTTCTGGTTTTCAGGTTATTTCCTACTCTTCTAACCCACAAGTCTTCTTAAGTCTAATTTTTATCACAACAGATACAATAGACACTGAGAGGTATTTTTAGAGAGTCTAGAAGGAGGGCATAGACAACCTTGGTTAATATAACTCTTTGAGAACTTGTTAATTTTGAGAAGCATGAATGAATCGATACATACCACCATCATGGGAAAGACAGGGATCTTCTATTGTCACCACATTGCAGACAACAAGAAAGGTTCCTGTGATGATTCAAAACCTGATTCTAGGGCTTGTCAAAACCGCTGCTCATTAGAATTCCCAGCGGATCCTCAGTACCCAGATGCCAGCCCCCACCCCCCCATCCTGCCAGTGAAAATAAATAGAGGGTTCTGTAGAAGGGATTCAGACAGTCATAGTTCCTAAAAATTCCCCTAGGTGGTTATAATGTTCAGGGTAGACAATTATCGCAGGAGAATCAGAGTTATATTCCAGCCTCCAAATCCAGCCATGCACAAAAGCTAATTCCTGCTTGTGAGTTTTCTGAAGGACCTGAACAACATTTCTTTAATTTAGAATATGTAACCTCAGGTATTCAGTGACTTTTCCACTAGGCCAAAGCTACTACCTTTTTGTTCCTTGGTTAAAATTCAGTTAACTTTTAATCTTTAGCCAACTCATACTATGGATTTAATTTGTGTTGCCAATTGCTTTGCATCAGAGTTTCTTTAAATTAAATGCATTCACATAAAATTATCACATTCGACATATAGTCAAGCCACAAAATAATATGTTTTTTCTGTTTTCTGTTCCTTTGTGTGATGGTTTGACAAGTGAAAGACAATATCCTCAGGACAGACACATGATGATAATTGACTCTTCCACCTTAAATAATACAAGTTTGAAATTAATAGCTCATCTTCAGTACTTCAAATGATGTTACACAAAGGTGCAGTGGGAGAAGGACTAGGATAGATGGGGGTATTTTATGTTAAAATTTGCTTCTCAAGTGGATCAGTTTTCAGTTACCATAATGACAGAACACTTCCTGAAGGTGTTCACAAATGATCATGCCAGTCAGCTTCATTCAACTAAAATATAGTCGATAAATATACTACAGTGATGCATATTCTATACTTGCCTTTGGGTATGCTTTATGTGTAGTCATATGTCAGAGTGAAATTATGTCCATTATCAAAATAGCATGCCAGTTTCACGGGATTAGATAAGTCAGGTTTCACTGAATGACAGAATTCAAAAGGTGACTTCATGTCCATTAACTAGGGACACTGAGTCACAACTATTACCTTTTTATGTCCATGTGCTATGATGGGCTTTATCTGTTTTAAGTAAAATGAGAAGAGAGACAAGCCTAATATATTATGATTGCATAAACAGGAACAACTGAAGTGCTTAAGAAGCACTATAAACCGGGCTCAGTGGCTCAGCCTGTAATCCGGCGCCTTTGGGAGGCTGAGGTGAGTGGATTGCCTGAGCCCGCGGGTTCGAGACCCGCCTGGGCAAGCAAGACCTCATCTCTACAATAAAATCAAAAAATTAGCCAGGAGTGGTAGCGCACGCCTGTAGTTCCAGCTACTTGGAAGGCTGAGGCGGAAGGATCCCCGAAGCCCAGCAGGTCGAGGCTACGGTGGCCGGGAGCGGCCACTGCACTCCAGTCTGGGCGACAGAGTGAGACTCCAACTCAAAAAAAAGAAAAAAAAAAAAAAGAAGCACTATATATACTGTACCATGACACAAGGCTCAACTATTAAGGAGCTAATGAAGTAAACCAGTTCGGATGACTGGCTGTTCTAACACCATTTCAATTTTCTTTTTCTTTTCTTTTAAAGATGTTGGGTACAATTCAGGATTAGCTTTCCAAGTGGTCACAGTACAGGTAAAGGTTGGGCCTCCCTTTGGTCCTCACTTCACCTGGTTTGAGATCAGGTACACTTATTGATGTTGTGTCTCCTCCCCCATCCCCCGGCAGTATCCCGCTACTGCCAATTCCTTTCTTATAGTATTTGGTAACCCCTCTTGTTTTTTACCAAAATTCATATAAAGCCTATAAAAGGTAAATGTTTACAATCTCAGCATTCCTTATACCTAAGGATGGTGACAGAACACAGCAGTTCTTGCCATGAGATGTAAGTCCCAGTGTGTTGGATGGAGTTTGGAAGAGATGCAACTGGTATCTTTCTTCTGTTCTTAAATGGTGCCTGAACAGTGGCTGTCAACTTGTAATCAGAAAGAAAAGGCCAAAAGAATCATCAAGACACCATTCTTGATATCACTGAGATGTCAAACCAATGCCAGAAACAGCCTACCTCCAGATTTGTTACATAAAACTTGTTAAGGCCACAATTAGCTGGTTATTCTGTTACTTGCAGTGGAATGCATACGTACTTAAATAGTCCCAACAAAATGGATTTTTTTTGTATTTTTCTCATCATTAATAATTCCAGTATTAGTAAATATTTACCATATTGACTGGTATATATTTAACTAGCTCTCAAAAAAGAAAAAATAGCCCTGATTAGTAATATTTGCCAATTTCTGTGGTATAAATAACACCACCATTGTAATTTCAAGATACCAATATGATGTCACTGAACGTGGAGTGACCTCTTTTCCTATGAGATTCACAAAATTGGATCTCTTGAGTCAATGCCAGCAAGCTCCAGCACACCACTAGATATCTCTCTGCTAACTACATTTTCACAAAACTATTAGAGTTCATTGTTGTTACTTTCAATTTCATTTTAATAACGAACAGAATTTCTAGAGAGTAACTTAGAGCTCAGAATTACTGAATGTTAAGATAAATTGGCTAAATTTATTAAATTGTAAGTAGCTATCATACTTTATGCAAAACTTTAAGTAAGAACCTAGAAGTTGTCCTCAGTCTCAAGTCAAATGTACTCATTAATTCAACATGTACAATTTCTAAGTGTCTCCTTGGAGGAAAGAATCTAGTTCACTATAATATCAGAGGAAATTAAATACATAGATTTGAAAATATTGTTGATATAACGTTAAATAACTTGCATGAAATTTTTTTTCTCTCATAAATATCCATGACTCTATCTGTAATCCAGAATGAAAATGAATTATTCTCTAGTTTTCTAGTCCTTGGGTCTAACTATTCTTTCAACAGGGCTGCTGTCATACCCAATTACCTGAAACAGAATAAAATTTACAGTATAGTACAATATACTTTAATAGCTATTATCTATGAAAAACATTACCTACAACTTCCTTAGCAATGTGTCTATGGAGAATAATCCTTACATAGTAAAGCAAATAAAAATCTTAACATTCAATGTGTTTGTTTTTGTTTTTATGTACCAAAGCAAGTCTTCTACAAATATGAACTACCCTAGTCCTGCAAGATGACAAGAGCATATAATTTTCCTGTAATGAATAAGTACAGACTTTATTATTAAAGTGACTCATTAGATATTGAATGGCTTTGTAAGGAAATATTTTCAAATAAAATAATTGGCAGTTCTGGAAAAATGGTTTTGGAAAATGTCTTCTGATTTATTACCAACATTTTTCCTTGCAAATTCCTCAGTATCTTTGACTAAATTGATGCTTGGTTTATTCTTCAAATATCCAGTTGTTAGTGGTATAATACTATAAGGATGTAATTTAAAACCATTAGCTCAAGCTGAAAAAATAACTTCAATTATATTGCATCTTGTTCTTAATAAATATAGTTAAAATACTAAAGACATAAATCTAGTGTGTTTTAAAATTTATTTAGCCTACCATTTATATATTAGTGTTTACAACAGGCCCTTTATAATCACTATACATGGGCAAAATAAAATCTTTCAAACTTTTGACCTAACAATACTTTATAGTTAGGAATAGTAATAAAATACAAAATATATCAATGTGAAATTGGTTACCAGAAAGATCTTTGTTATAGTAGGCTTCAAAATGAAAAGAAGAAGAATCTTTTCCATTTTTTTAAAGAGAAAACTCTGAGCTTATTTTCTTCTGGAAAAAATATCTGAATTTATTTAAATGTTCAACAGGTTAAAAAAACTTTCATGATATACATCCATAGGTACATTTTACACAATTATTCATTTATCATTCTGTGTTAGTAAAGATCTAAAGATGTACAGGAGATGCCAAATTAATACAAACCATAAAAATATCATAAGAGAAATCAGAGCTAGTTAAATTGCATCTAATTTAAAAAGATGAACAGCATGAGGCTGTGTGTGTTACTGGGATACTTCTAATTACAGGAAAGCATTCTAATCAATAGGAGATCAAAAGCCTTTATTTGCTGTATCCAACGAAAGAAAGATAATTGTAAATACATTATATTGATATGTCTTTAAACACTGAGATTTTGCCTTTAATTTATCTAAAGTTTATGTCTGAGAGAGTAAAATTTTGTTTCAGGTTGTTCATTTTGAAACAAATATTTTTCATCCAAGACATATGACTTCTTATGATAGTACATTACGATTACTAAAGTCATTATGTAAACCATAATAATTTAAAAGTATTGTCCCTTGAGAAAGTAAGTTCAGAATCTGCAATTGTGATGGGAGATGTAATAATAAAGTTCCTCATTGCTATGACTTCACCTCAAATAATAAACCAAAATCACTGCATAAGATCAACACAGTGAAGCATAAACTGGTATTGTCATTGTATATTATAACAATCATCTTTGTGTCCTCAAATATTTTTTCAAAGTCCTGTTTATTACAATGTTAGAAATAATCTCCAAAAGTGCCACTAAAATACAATTACACATCTTATGCAAAATGTATTTTACATCCCTTGAGGCACTGTAATAACACATTCTAAAATTTTTCTTGTCATTTAACTAAGTCTAGACACACTCTTAAATTTTTATATATATTACATATAATTTGAGAGGAGAGAGAGAGACTGAGAGTAGGTATTACTAGCGTAACAAGTTCTTAAGTTTGCTTTTTCTGGCATCACTGTTGGTCCTACCACGTTATATTTTTGTTGTGCACAGCAGTTGATTACAAAAAAATGAAAAAAATTATTAATAGCAGCAACTTCTTAAGTTTTAGAATTAACGAAATCAAAACCAGAAAAAATATAAAACAAAAACCCTGGTTTTGTAAAGGTAGAGAAGCTAAAATATTCAAAGCAGATATTATTTTATCTTTTATGTCTGAAAGAGTAGTAAGGACCTCTAAGCACTTATAAGGACCTATTGAAAAGATAAAGACAGATTTTAAACATTAGATAACCTATTGGACCCATCACTTACCCCACCTGAATTACTAAGATTTCTAACACACACTTAATTTCACGGATGAAAATATAACAACTCAATCGTTGCATTTTTAAAGTGACTCTAAACAGTAGCATCAAATATGAAATAGAAAGTTACATAAAGGAAGATTGAATTTTCTTTAGGATGTGGAGTGAACTACCCATTTCCAACACAGACAAACATGCATGAATCTAGTTTTGAGAATACATTTGTAGATACTTTTCTCCTTTCCCCCATGCACAAGTAAATTTAGAAGTAGCACAATGATAAATAGAATTAATTTGCAGAATTCATCCCTAAATTAACACATTTTTTCCAGAACAATTCTCTGCAACATATTTAGATATCCTTCTGCATATATTTCAGATAATTATAGCTGCAAGGTTACTGTCCAATAAAATGTACAAACAATAGCAATTTTCAAGTAATGTCTAAAGCTACCCAATATATATTTTTTGACATTATTATTTTAGGGTATCTACTTAAAGCCAATTCTATTATCTAATGCTAAGGGCACTCTACTTAAGTGTTTTCCTCTTTTTTTTTTTTTAATCTAAGAAGCATGTGAGGTTATTAATGGGGTGATAAAAAGAAGATAATTGTGGTTTACATTCAAAATAATAACTGATTTCTCCCAGACATTGCCAGAGGCACTATTGTTTTGTGACTTATAGATATCATTACCAACTTGTACAACTTGTAATGATACCAAGACCTTACTAAAATTCTGAAGAAATCCTGCTCCTAAGATCTCCTGAACTCTTTGCTGGTCTGTAACTTACTCTTGTGTTTCTTACTCATTTTTGTTTTCTTTTGTGATCTTTCCTTTAACCTCACTTCAGGAATACACTTGGACAGTAACTTCATACCTCTGTTCTTCTCAGCAATCAGCGATGCACATAAAGAAATTTGGAACGGTCCTGTTATTTTGATGTCCACAACTTGGTGCATTTCCAAAGGCAAGAGGAGCAGATTCAGGCAGCTGAAACTTCATCCTTGGGGAAAGCTTAACAGCTGCTTCCATTTACAGCTTTAAAGACCTATCCTGGTTTACAAGCGTTTGCATATGTAGGCCAGACTACCAAACACCAGAAGATTTATTACAAATGAATTTTACACGTGCGTGGGGTGAGAAGTGCTGCAAAAGCCAGACTTTTCATATCTACTGGTTTACTGATTTTGCACTCTGCTCTGCTCCGCTCCAGGCACACAAGTCTTCATATCTACCCCTATGACATTTTCCTTCAGGACAGCAGTGAAAACAGGAGAAACTTATATTTCTTAACTCTGCACTTGGCCACACCCTGACAAGGCATGCTTTTCTGGTACCATCACTCCCTCTCCCTTCCTTCTTTTTCTCCCTCCCTCAAGCTACCACAATATTGCTTTTAAAGCAATCAGGACATTTCTTTGTGTTTAATTTTTAAAACAAATTACCATCTTATAATGAAATTCGATATCCAGTGGCTTTCTTTAAAAAAAAACAAAAAAAACAAAAAAAAACAACCCAATGATATTTCCTTGGCCCCAAAGGAAAACTTGGGTTTCAGCTTTCCCTGGGAGCAGCACCCCCGCCTCCCTAAGACGCACCCTGCGTGGTTCCCCGCCCTCCCCACGCGCGGGGGCGCAGTGACCGTCCCCCGCTGCTCCTCCACTCAGCGCCACAACAACTTTCCTCAACCCGGTGCCAACTTCCAGGTCACAGCCCCTGCGGAGAGTAGAAGGGTTCTGTGTATAACCCCCACAATAAAAAGCAAGACAACGGGGTCCTACCAGCGCGGCTCTTGATGACGTCGGTAAATCCGTCCCGAGCGGCATCTTCCCGGGTCTCCTTCGGACCCCCCAACTGAGCCATAGCCACACGCCACGTGCCCTGGCTTCCCCACGCCCCAAACTTTGGGAGCCAGGTGGGTCCGCGCGGTCCTTTTGATGCTCTCCCAAGCAGGTAGCTCGCTGGGGATCTGGTGTGTCTGGGGGCGGATTTCCCTCCTCCCCAGGCCCTCAGCCACGGAGACAGGAATGCGGGGGGGGGGGGTTGCGGGGGGAAAGACGGGGGACGGAGGGGCGGTGAGCTGGAAAACACAGAAACACTGACACCTTGGCGTGGGTTGGTTGAAAGGGGACGCCGTCAAAATGCCCAGCCCATCCTTAGAGACAAGGAAACAGGTGCTGTTCCCAGCTCATGGCTCTAAGATAGAGTGGGCGAGGCCTAGAAGGTGAAAGCTGAGGAGGGACCCGGTGGTCAATAAATCCACAAGCAAGTTAGAGACTCGCTTTTCCACGCTGCGCAGAATCGATGCAAAAACAGGAGCAATTAGGGAGCCGCTTGCCAAAAGCAGCACATGAGGTCATGAATGATTTAGCATTGCCACTTATAAGATGACTACACTGAGGAGAAGGGTCACTGGTTTTAGCAATCTGGGTCACTTACACGTGTGTACCCCATTTTGTATCCTGAGTTGAGTGCACAGACTAGACATGGGTAATATAGGCCGAGGACAATCAATTTTCTTAGGAGATTTCACCAAAGCTACCCACTCTTCTTCAGTGCATATATTCACTCTGCCTCCTCCATTCCTTCCTCCCACCACTGAGGCTAGAATTAGATTGGACTATAAACAGCTCATATGACTTTATTTTCTAAAAATTTCAGAAGTGACTTTCACTCGGTTAGTATCCTTATTCCTTCCCCCACCCTACATGCACAAATAACTCATCCTGCACTTCTTCCTGAAGTAGCCCAGTAACCGTAAATCCTATCCATCATCTATTGAAGAAAAATTAACTTTGCAAGAGGAACTTGGCAAGACATACTTAGCAAGAGCTAAGGATTTTCTTTTTTTTCCTGCATTTTCATTCACAGTAGACTCTTATCCTTTTCTAAAACACTGGTTCTCAAGTATGACTAAGCATTGGAATCATCTAGAAAACTTTACAAAACCCTAATGCCTGGTTTCCACTGACTAATTGTTCTGAACTCTCACCTGGGCATCAGCAGTTTCACAAGCTCCCGGGTTACTCCAGTAACCATTCCAGTGGACAACCAAGTTTAAGAAATATTGATAAAATGGTCTAAACACAATTTGGTCCCTTCATCCAGAAAATATTACCAGTAACTCTCTTTCATTCCCAATATGCCTTTGATTTAAAACATGATGTGTTTGCAGCCCTGTTTTCCATTGCCAAACTGACCTTTTCATGGCAATTGATACTTTATTTTGACAAAAACTTAGTAGTTAGGCTTTACTGCAGGATTTCCTTAGATTAAACATAGCATGGCCATTAGAATGGATAGATAAAATGACAAAACAAAATAAAGTCCAGAAATAGATCCTGCCAAAGAGGATGATGTTTACATATGATGTTTTAATTCATTTATTTAAAAACCTAATATATAATGTTTGTTCTTTTACAAAGTTAGACTCTCTTAATTTAAACCATATTATTAAAAACTCCAGATAGATTACAGATTCATATATGAAACCATATGATGAACTTAGAAAAGTTTGAGTTATGGGGCATTCTGAAACCAAAGACTAATCCCAATTGACTTTAAGAAAAAAATGCATATAAAAAGTCAACATTTATATAAAGCCAAAGATATTATAATGAAGTGAAAAGATAATATACTGAGAAAAAAACATTTAAAATATCTATCACAAAGACTTATTATCGCTATTTTAATAAAAGTCTACACAGTAATTTGAAAAATATAAAATGCAGTTAAAAAATATGTAACCTGGATATAAAAGTCACAAAGGATAGAAAAATCACCAATGAAATTATGCAAAGGTAATTAACCTTCTCACAGTCAAAAAAAGCAAAAAATATTTTCTGCCTGTCAGCTAGATGAGAAAACAAGCAAAGGGAATAGCATTCAGTGCTGGAAAGGGTGTGAAAAAAGAACCCGTCCATATTATATCAAACAATGGGATATTTGGTAGCTACTTTAAAAAGTATGATTTGATCCTATACAAATTATTACTGAACCAAATTCAGTGCTATATAAAAAGAACAATATATTACAACAAAATTGGGTGTATTTGGTCAAGAAAAAATTCACTGTAACACTGAAAACCAATCAATGTGATACATCACCTTAAAAATATGAAAGATAAAAATAAATGTAGAAAAATTTTGGAGACATTGACATTCTCTCTCTATCTGTCTCGCATACACACACACACACACACACACACACACACACACACACACCTCCTGGTAAACTAGAAATAGAACTTTCTTAATTTGATAAACAGTATCTATAAATATTCTACAGCAAACACCATACATAATTAATATAACTCGTTAATATAATAAGTCAAGAAGATAAAATAAAAGGTATGTTTGGAAAGAGAGAACAGAAACTGTTATTATTTGCAAACTAACTGTACATAGAGGATTCAAAGAATCCTCAGATGATCTATTAGACTTGATAAGTGAATTTAACAAGATTTCTGGATACCATGTCAATGTCCAAAAGTTAATTGTACTTTTCAGAAATAAACAGTTAGAAAATATTTTTAAAATAATATCATCAATAAACATTACTTATAAATAAATATATAAAAATAAGTGAGACCTCTAAGCAGAAACATATATTATGAATTAGAAGAATTAAAGAAAACCTGCATAGATGGAAGAATATATCATGCTCATGGATTGACAGATAAAATGTTATAAAGGTGTAAACTCCCCTGAATTGATCTGTGCAGTTAATGAAATCCCAGTCAATCCCATCAGGAGTGTGTGTGTGTGTGTGTGTATGTGTGTGTGTGTGTGTGTGTGTGTGTGTGTGTGTGTGTACATTCTAAAATTTATATGGACATGAAAGGAGCCAACGTAGCCAAGACAATCTTTAAAAAACAAAGTGGGGAAATTTACACTATCAGATATTGCAAATTATTATGGAGCAATTGCAATTCAAACCGTGTGGTGTTGGTGTGAGTATAGACAAGTAGAACGATAGAACAGAACTGAGAGTCTACAAACAGACTCACATATATATATATGGTCACCTGATGTATAGCAAAGGTGGCACTGCAGTTCAGTAGGGAATGAATCATCCTTTCAATACAGGGTGTAAGGTCAATAGGAGATTAGATTTTATACTTAATGTGAAAGCTGTAAAAGAAAAAACAAAACTTCCAGAAGATAACGTAAGAGAATATCTTCATGCCCTTGATATAAACATATTTTGAACAAAACATACAAGCACTAATTTAAAGGAAAATATTGACTGATGGATGTCATTAAAACAATAAATTTTATTCATCAGAAGGCCTAAGAGGCTGAAAAAGAATATCACAGATTGAAAAATGATATTTGTACATATGTAAAAAAACTAGTGTCCAGACTGTATAAAGAACGCAGACAAATAAATTAAAAAGAAAATCAATTTTATCCAAATGAATAAAATATTTTAAAAGATGTTACACCAAAAAGAATGTCAAAATGTCCAATAAAAATATGAAAGATCCAGGCACAGTGGCACATGCTTGTAGTCCCAGCTACTCAGAAGACTAAGGCAGGAGGGTCCCTTGAGCCCAAAAGTTTGAATCCAGCCTGGGCAACATAGTGAGACCTTGTCTCTAAGAGAAAAAAGAATGAAAAGATGTCAACGTTGTAAAAACATCAAAGAATTAAAAGTAAAATCACAAAGCAAAAACTACACACCAATTGTAATGACAACAATCCAAATGTTTTTAAAAATTGGAAATACTATGTACTGATGAAAGTGTGGTGTAATTGGAAACCCCTTATACACTGCTTATGGGAGTGAAAATTGGCACAACTGCTTTGACAAACCACTAAAAGAATATACTAAAGCAAAAGTTGTTCCTCCCACATGACACATAAACTCCACCTTTAGGTATATTCTCAAAAATAACAAAAAAAAAATGTGCACCAAAAGTTTGGAATAATAATAATTCAGTACAACGTTTTCTATAATAGCCAAAATTAAAAACAACCCTGTTATGAACATGTGTGTGCAGGTGTCCTTTGTAGAACGACTTATGTTCCTTTGGGTATATTCCCAGAAGAGGGATTGCTGCAATTTTATTTTAGGTATCACCACACTGCTTTCCATAGAGGTTGAGCTAGCTTGCACAACCACCAATGGTGTAGAATCATTCCCTTTTCTCCACACCTGTGCCAGCCTCTGTTGTTTTTTGTTTTACTAATGATGGCCATCCTTATTGCCCATCAAAAGTGGACTGGGTAAAGAAAATGTGGTACATATACATGATGGAGTATTATGCAGCCATAAAGAAGAACAGAATCATGGACTTTGCAGCAAATTGGATGGAGTTGGAGACTATCATACTTAGTGATCTATCACAGAAACAAATAATTGAATACCTCATGTTCTCACTCATAAGTGGGCCCTGAAAGCTAGTCACATTAGCACAAGGGAGGAAGCGGCAGTCACTGGGCACTGCCAGGGCAGGAAGGGAGGAGGGGGTGCATATAACAACACAAACCAGGGAAATGAGGGCCAGTTGGAGGCCCAAATTTCACCTGCATGCAGCATACTCATGTAGTTAACCCTTACTTGTACCCACATCTGTAAAATAAGGTAAAATAACCCTGATATTCATCGACACTAAAATTGATAAAAATGCATGGCTATTAAGAGAAATGAAAATGAAGGGACTACTGAAGCATTCAATAACATACATGAATTTTAGACATAATTTGAGCAAAAGAAACCAAACACAATATTTACATATTCTATAATTCTATTTATATAGGGATTAAAAGCACAAAAAACCAACCTATGGTAATAGAAAATTAAAGCAGGTAAAATCAATTTATGATTATAGATGATAAAACTTGTAATCTTTGGAGGGGAGCAGTGATTGGGACTAGGATCTGGGTGTTAGATATATTCATTGTTAATTCTGTAAAAATTAATAAAGCTGAACATCTATGATTCATGTGTTTTTATTTGTGTATATTTTCATATAGAATTCAATTTTAAAAAATAAGCATGAATTAAAATTACATGTAAATATCATGTTATATGAAACAAGAAAATTATAAAGTTAATTGTATCTTACTGAAAAATAATACCCTATATGAATGAATATATTGTTTGAATAAGCTACTTTAAATACACACACACACACACACACACACACACACACACACACACACAGGAAAGTATGACATTTTAAAAGTGAAGGCAGATTTTGTGAGCCTCTGAGCAGCTTAAGCTTCAAAGCCTGATAGAATAGGTGGCTAGAAATGTTGCTCATTATTTTATTCTATTAAAAACATCTTCAAAAAGTTAGTTTGAAGTCTGCCTGGAAACTGTCTGGTGAAGATGATCAAGCAATGAAAAGGAAACTATTACAGTCATGCTCATTCCAAATCCACACTGCTTTATTTATTTCTATGAATATAAAAATAGAGTTCTTAATATTTTCTTATTCTAAAGCATTGAGGTTGGAGAGGCTAGAATGCCTCTGTCTAGATGAGCCAGTTACATCTAGGTGACTGTTTAACTAGCTTATATATATTTCAGATATTTTTCTCTAAGAATGTTGTCCAGAGTAAAGGAATTCCATGAACTCCTGCAGAATTTTCAGTTATTCAACACCACAAAAAACATTTACACTTAGGAAGATAGGAGACATTCAAATAATATCATGACAAAGAGTTTCAGATTACTAACTAAAGCTTTATTTTATGAACTTTCCAACTAGAATTTGAACATCATAGTATAACCAAAACTCTGCCAATTTAATTGTAAATATGACACATATACATTACACTAAAAATAAGCCTTACACGAAGTTTCACATAGATTCCTTTCACAGATAATGCTGAGCTCTATTTTAGATGTACGTTTTATGTACTGTCATCACTTTACATAGAGATATCCATCGATTGCATGAGATAACTTTCATGAATCAACATGGTTATTTGTTAGTTTTCTCTTAACACAGATATTTTAGAAAACACAGTTAGAAATATGTGTATTTTAGGGATGCGGAGAAAGCATTTTTCCCTAGGAGACTGGAAGTTTAGTTTATATTTTTAGATTTCCATCATGGGTTCTGCAAATTTTTCTAAGAAACATTTTCAACACAATCAAGGGTAATTTGAATCACAACATTTTCTTTCTCTTTCCAAACATATTTTTTTAGGAATCTCTTTGAAATTTTTGACTACTAGAATGATCTAAATTTAAGTATGCTCTTGTCTTCTGGTGTGTCCTCAAACTGGGTGAATTCTAGGAGAAGAGGGAATATTACCTTGGTATTGAGGATCTACTGATGTTAGAGCTAAAACCTAGGTGTTAGGTTTTTCTGTTAACTTCCTGAAATGCTCCAACATCTCCTGCTACTCAAGATCAGTTGCTAGTTTGAATTTCTTAGTGAGGTTAATTTTTCTCATCATCAACGACCATTATGCAAAGTCACAGAGATGGGGAAGGGCAAAGAGACTATAACTCTTGATTGGGCAGTTCTGAAATTCTGGAAGTGCATGTGGAACCAAAGATGTTGTCATGGCAATTTGTGAACATGCAACCCGTCACACAGGTAAATTTTCTTAAAATGAGGCTCAGTGTAGTAAGCATATTTGAGCAAGAACTTGGTTGCACTTTGTAAAATGAACCAATTTGTAAAAGAAGCTAGTTATTTCTTTTTTGGCCTTTGAGATAAAAAAGAATGATCAACATTTTTCCTAGACTTGACTCATATAAAATATATTTCTTATTTGTGTAGCCCACTACTGCCTGCATTTCTATTTTTGGATTTTTTATTTGATCTGAAAATTTCACTCAGAAACTAGTATATTTCCTTCTGTTACACACAAGGCTGGCCTTTTTCTTGACATTATGAACTTCTGAAAACAGCCGTGCTATAGCTATACCGCAAAAAAAATGTTTACTCCTCCTCAGTTATCTAATCTGGCATGCCCATACATTTGATAATTTTTGGCAAACTCTGGGTCCCTAAACAATTTTACTTTTAGAAGTGCTTATGGCATTAACTAATTAGTTTATTCTCGTCTTTAATAAAGAAGAAAATGAAAGAATAATTTTCTCTAGGTTAAATAGAAAATTAGTGATAGAGCTATAACTAGAAGCAGACCCTGAGACAACAATTTGAAAGCAGATAATATCTTTGGGAGATAATACCACCGATAGAGAGATGAAGAGGAAAAAATAAAAAGAGGAAACTAATACACCATGTGCTACTGTAGACAACTGGGGTTAGACTTCAGGGGAAATGTTGAGGCTGAAAAAAATCACTGTGTGTAAAATCATGAGATTGGATGGGTTGTCTATAGATTCGCAGAGACACTTTCCCTAAGCCTGAAAGACTTCACTTTTTGTCACATCAAATTTCAGGTAAGTGTTCTGGGAAACCATCAAAATCAGTGCATCAGCTAGTGTTGTGAAAGGCTGCGTTTGGGTTCAGTGAATTGTTGTTTTAGATTCTTTCAATGCATTTGCTCATTTCACGATGGGTGATTTAGGAGTGTACCTGCCCACACTGTGCTGAGTGTTCAGAAGTTTTTGACCAAAAACGGCATAACCCTCATGTCATACTTTCCCTATTCACCTGGTCTTGTTGCGAGTGATGTTGTTTGTTACCCCGAATGAAAAATCCTCAAAGGGAAACTGTTTTGCCAGTGTGGAATAGGTGAAACAAAAAATGGCATAAACGCTAAAAGGCATGAAAATTGACTAGTTCAAAAACTGTTTTAAGCATTGGAAAAAGCATGTCTATAAGTGTATTGCATCTAATGGAGAGTACTCTGAGGGTGACTGAATTTTTAAAATATAGGAATAAATACACAATTTTTTTTTTTTCTCTTGTGTTTGAATCTTTACATCCTTGGTTAGAAATACACAATTTTTAATAAACAAATTCCGGTTGGGGGGTGGGCTTCCCCCTCCTATGTCTCTTTAGTGCCAATTGTCTTCTTTGGGGAATGTAGGGAGGGCTTCGTTGAAGAGAGTATTCATTTGAGATCTATGGATAAGAGTTAACTAACTGAAGAATATCTCTTTTGAAGCTGTTAAAGCCAATGCCCTGCTCATGCTCTCCCTAGGAATATAAACTACATATTTCAAACAATATGTCCAAAATATGGCTCTTGATATCTTCTACTTACCTCTTCCAGAGGCGGTCTCTATTACTGTGAATAGCAGCACCAATATTCCAGTTTTTCAGGTCACAAGACTTAATGTAGTTCTTTAATCCTCATTTTATCTTTCACATCTCACCTTCAAATATGTACAGAGTCTGACTTTATCTCCCTAATTCTTTAGCTGCTTCCCTGATTCAAACTATCACCATCACTCTCCTGAATTATTGCATATTCTTCTATATGTTTTTCACTAGGTTATGACCGACCAATTAGTGAATCATAAAATTAATTAATGTAGGCTTTGTAAACAGCACTAAAATAAGACCATAGAATATAATAGAAAATATTGAACTGCATAATACATAGAAAGAACATTTTTTGAAAAATATTTATTTCAATTTTCTTTATGCATATATATGGACACATGTGTATTTATATATCCTGAATCTCAATATAAAATATTATTGTTCCCCTCCCTTAACTTGGGGAGGTGAATCTTCCCTTTCTCTCTCTTTTTTTCTCTCTCTCTCTAATTTACTTTTAAATAAACTATATTTTCTAATCTTAAAAATAAAATATTGTATCAATTCAAAATTTTGGATGTTATTTTGAAGATTTTCTGCTTCAACTTTTAGCCTCACTGCAAACTTTTGAAAACAGCAATTAGAAGGATGTCTTCTACAGACAATACATTTTAATTAATTAATTAAAAATATAAGGCAGATGAAGATACATCTCTATTCAGAATACTTAATGGACTCCATTTCACTCTAAATGAAAGTCTATTGTAAGTCAGTGCAATTACCTATGAGTTATATATGCAGCCCTTGCCTTCTTTCTCTCTAACTTCACTTCCTACTATTATCATTCAACCTCACCCAACCCAGTAAAACTGGCCCTCTGGTTTGCAGCACTTCCGGCACATACCAACCTCAGAACTTTTGCACTTCCAATTTCCTTTGACCGAAGACACTTTTTTTTCTCATATTTTTCTTTTTTTTCTTTATTTTAAAGATGTGGGGTACAATTCAGGGTTATGTATACAAATTTTCATTTTGCAGGCACCCTTGTTGATGAGGTGTGCCTCTCCCTCCTCTAGCAGTGTCCCACTACTGCCAATCCCTTTCTTATAGTATTATGGTAATTGTTCAAGGCTCGCTTATGAGTGAGAAAATATGGTACTCTGTTCTTTGTTTCTGTGATAGATCACTGAGTTTGATAGACTTTAAATCTATTCACGTTGTTGTGAAGTCCATGTTTGTCCTTCTTTATAGCTGCATAATATGTCATTGTGTATATGTATCACATTTTTTTATCCAGTCCAGCTTTGATGGGCAGCATAGTTGGTTCCATTTTTTTGCTATTTTGAATTGAGTTGCAACAACTCTTTTTACATAACTTAATAGTTTAATTCCTCATTTTGTTCAGATGTTTCATTTCTTTTCATTGAGTCATCCATGACCTGCCTATTTTAAATTTCTATCACCCATCTTCACTGCCAGACAGCCCTCATCATCCTTGCCTATTTTATATTTCTCCATAATACTTACAACCTCTGATATACCATGTGTTTTACTTATCTAATTATTTTCTATTTTCCCTAACTCACACTAGACTGTGAGCATCACATGGTTAATAATTTTGTTTATACTGTACTCTGCACAATCCCCAGTGACTAGCACAGTCACTATTACATATAAAGTTATCAATAAATTGTTGGATGGATGACTAAAAACATGAATGAAAGGAAAAGTATTCCAAGGAGTGGGGATGATATACAAAACAGCTATCTGGCTGGAGAGTGGACAGAAGATTTATTTAAATTTATTATCCAAATTTAAATTTAAAACAGTCATCTACTAATAATTGAATGCTTAAATATAAAAAAAAGAAACAAATAATTGTACCTTAGAAAACATTACCAAATTTCACACACACACACACACACACACACACACACACACTCACGAAAAACAATTAGCCTCATAGGGTATAAGTAGAGTGAGTAAAAAATAAGTTATACTGTTTTAACTTTATTGTACTAATGCATTAATTAATTTAAAATAGTTGTGACAATACTGTAATTCAGAAAACTATAACCCTAAGAAAGAATGAAAGGAGGCCAGTGTAGCTGGAGAGGAGGGAGTGAAGTAAGGACTGGGATGGAGAAAGATGTAGCTGGAGAGATATTTAGGAGTCAACCAAAAGGCAACAAAGCACAAAACTAAAGAGGATTTATCTATATCCTTAAAACACTAGGAAGCCACGGAAGGCTTTTAAATTTGGAAAAGGAGTGGTGGGGTCAAGAACAAAGGATGATATCATGACCTAGTTCACATTTTAAAACAATGCGGAAAAAGAATCATTCATAAATAAGATTTAGGTATTCTAGTGAGAGCAATTATCTCTCTCATAAGTTTAGGTGTCACATCATTTTGTAGACCCAAAGTAGTTCTAATCACATTTCTGGATTGGTCCTTTTGGTTTATAATTCACTGACATTTGCGAAACCCTTCAAGTTTATGCTTCCAAAAACCTTGGGAATATAATGATCATGGCATTATTCCAAGAAGATATGCAGGTTTATTTTATATACTTAAACAAGTATTTTATATATCTTAAGCAAGATGAGAGTCAGATATTATGATATTCAGTTACACAATTTTCCTAGATATTATGAAAGATTATAGCATATTTAAAGCATTAGCTTTGAACTCAATTATAACTTTATTATTCAAATAATTTGTTTTATTATACAAATTTAAATTTAAAGCAGTCATTTACAAATAATTGACTGCTTAAAACTAAAAAATTGAAACAAATAATTGTGCCTTAGACAGAAAACCTTACCAAATTTAACATACACATACACACAAACACACAAAATTAGCCTCATAGGGTATAAGTAGAGTGAGTAAAAAATAAGTTATACTGTTTTATCTTTATTATACTAATGCAGTAATTTAAAATAAATGTAATAATATTGTAATTCAGAAAGCTGCTCCTAATTAAAATGGGAAATCAATGAGTTTTGATATATATTTTTTTATAAAGGAATAACTATAGCCTATCATTTAGGATTTTTCAAGATACCACAATGGACTTGTAGATACTTTCAAATATTTCTGACTATGACATGCAATAGAAAATATATTTTTTCACGTATATGTACAACACACAAAAATACATGCATATGTAAAAATTGAATTAAAAATTTCATCAAGCAGCAATTACCCCTTTCATTATAAGACATGCTAATATTTTCTATTTTATTATGTCCTATTCTCATTTTAAAAGAAATACTGGATAAGCAACTTAATTTATTTGACGATTTACTAATGCATTATAACACATAAAAACTTCCTGTACAGTAATGAGTACTTTCTGCATGTTCATAGCTCACCACAGCCTCTACCTTCAGGGCTCAAGAGATCCTCCTGCTTCAGCCTCCTGAATAGCTGAGACTACAAGTGTGTGCCACCATGTTTGGCTAATTTTTATCATTATTATTATTATTTTATAGAAATGAGTTATCACTGTATTGCCTAGGCTGGTCTTGAACTCCTGAGATTAAGCAAATCTCCCATCTCTCAGGTGGACTTTCTTTTCAAATGTTTATTTGGATATATGTGAAACAAGATGTAATATCTATCTTGACTCCAGAAAATCTTTAAATTTTTATTCCCTTTAAAAGTTGTATTTATCACTCTATCAGTGCCAAGTAATCAGGGAAATCGCAAATACTAATTTGAAACATGCACTATCAGTGAGCTGAATAACTGTGCATATGAGTAATATATATGTCCTTCTACGTACAAAAGGGGACCCCCCAAAAATGGAATTATCTTTTTTGGAGGGTGGGTCCTTGTATGTAGGGGAACCCCAAATAGTAGGGATTATCTTTTGGAGGGTGGGCCTCTGGTATTACACTTGGAAGTTTTTCCTCTAGATCAAATGGTCAACCAAAGTTTTTTATCTGGAAGTTTTGAGAAATCGTGTCACAATTTACTGAAGAAACTTCCCAAATAGTGGCAGTCAGGTCACTGGTTCTTCCACTGTGAAAATGCACCTGCCCACAGAGCGCTGAGTGTTCAGCAGTTTTCAACCAAAAACATCATGACCCCTGTATCCTACCCTCCCTATTCACCCGATCTCACCCCAAGCAACTTTTCTTTTTGTTTCCCTGGATGAAAAACTGTCCTCAAAGGGAAACATTTTGCTGATGTGGAAGAGGTGAAACAAAAAATGACAGAAGCACTAAAAGGTATGAAAATTGACAAGTTCAAAAACTATTTTGAGTGGTGGAAAAAGCATCTCAATAGGTGTACTGCAACAAACAAAGAGAACTTTGAAGGTGACTGAAGTTTAAACATAAGAATAAATGCACAAATTTTATAAATAAATTCCGGGTTTTTTTTTTTTTTGCCCTCCCCTGCATCTATGGTTACTGCAATTCCCTCTTATGATGTACTTTATAAAAGTGATTTTAGAGGAGTTTAAAAATACTAGAGTATAGGTGACTGCTGGAGGGAGTTGGTAAAAATTGCAACCCCATAGGATATTAATTCATCTACATTAGTAGAACCTACTGTATATTACCTGCAAATACCTGAATCAACCACCAGTGTGGGTCTAGGTGAATCAAAGGGACCATGGGGCACAACACCAGTGAATGCAGAAGATCTCACATAAATAAACCACTGAAATCACTCGTTTTTAAATGTGAACTTTTAAAAATATCTATCTATAGCTTCTGTTTCACTAAAGGCACATTTTAGACCACGTTTGTAACCTAAGCCTTATTATAAATAACAGCAAACAGATGGTATCTCTAGCTGTCCAGGATGGGAATTTCTGCTGTAAGTTTTAATGGTGTTATTTTCTTAAACTTTTTTTTTAGTAGAAGGTGAAAAACTGCCATTTCAAAGCTGCAATAAGTTTTTCGAGTTGGTCGGGCTCAGTGGCTCAGCCTATAATTCCAGCACTTTGGGAGGCCCAGGTGAGAGGATTGCCTGAGTCCGCGGGTTCGAGACCTGCCTGGGCAACTTGGCGAGACCTCATCTCTACAATAAGTCAAAAATTAACCGGGCATGGTAGCGGCACCTGTAGTTCCAGCTACTTGGACAGCAGAGGCGGAAGAACTGCTGAAGCCCAGTAGGTCGAGGCTGCGGTGGCCGGGAGCGTGTCACTGCACTCCAGTCTGGACAACAGAGTGAAACTCCAACTCAAAAAAAAAAAAAAAAAAGTTTTTTGAGTCACAAGACTTGAAGGCTAATTGTTCTATTGTTTTGGAACCGATCATGTATATCTGAAAGGATATTTTAATTTCACAAATGCAAAATCTACACTGTTTCCAGAAATAGAGGCCTGAAATGCTGTGGGTTTTCTAAGGTTGTATAGGCAGAAATCGTGTTTTCTTTTGAGAAATGATTATTGGTTCTGTATGGATTCAAAGTCTGTGAATTGGTGCTTGTTTTCATGGCATTCTTTGTATGCTTGTTTGATCTATTTACAATATTTGGTGGAGACAAGGAACTGGGAAGGGATTAGATTTCTAGAAGAACTTAGTGACAGAATCCTCATCTCATACAATAGGAAGCTGTAAATATTAAAAATGTAGGTTGTTGGTGATCTTATTTGTTGACGTTAGTAGCAACAGTGGGCATCCAGATAGATGGCTGTACCCGGAAAGCTATATTATCTAAAGCAAGCTAGCTGTAACAATGCAGGAAATGTGGTGGGCCAGGATTAACTAGAAGATAATTGTGTGTGGGTTTGGGGGGGGGTGGTATTAGTTTCCTAGATTTGCCTTAACAAATTATCACACACTGGATGGCTTAAAACAACATAAATTTACCCCTTCTCAGCTCTGGAGGCCAGAAATCCGAAGTTAAGGTGTTGAAAGGACCAGGCTCCTTCTGAATCCAATGGAAAGTATTATTCCTAGCCTCTTCTAGCTTCAGGTAGCACCATGACAGCAACCTGTGCCTCTTTTGTCACGTGACATTCTTTCTGCGTGTCTCTGTATTCCAGTTTCCCTCTTCGTATAAGGAAAACAGTTTCCCTCTTTGTATAAGGAAAACAGGCCCACTCTAATCTAGTATGAACGTTTCTTAATTTCATTATATTGGCAAAGACCATATCTCCAAATTAAGATACTTTCACAAGTACTAAAGGTTAGGATTGAACATATCTTTTGGGGACACAAAATTCAATCTTTATAAGGGGGGAGGTAAATTCATACCCAATACCTTCATGTGTATTCCATGAATCTAAAATTTAAAAAATAAAAATTAGTAGTCTGCAGATATGTGGATTTATTTGGGGGTTCTATATTCTCTTTCATCCGTCCATGTGTCTGTTTCTATACCAATACCATGCTGTTTTGGTTACTGTAGCCTTGTAACATATTTTGAAGTTGGATAGTATGAAGCCTCCAGTTTTTGTTCAAAGCTCAAACTGTTTTGGCTGTGCAGGCATTTTTACAGTTCCATACAAATTTTAGGATTTTTAAAAATTTCTGTAAAAGATGAGACTGGTATTTTGGTAATGATTTCATTTGATCTGTATATTGTCTTAAGCAGTGTAGTCATTGTAACTATATTAATTCTTTTGATATATAAACACTTGTATGACTTCTTCAACTTCTTTCACCGGTGCTTTGCAATTTTTTCTTAATGGAAATCTTTCACTTCCTTGGTTAAATTAATTCCTTGGTATTTTTTGGTAGCTGTTATAAATGCAATTGCCTTCTTGATTTCTTTTTTGGCAAACTCATTATTGCAGTATACAAACACTACTGATTTTTATGTTGATTTTGTATCCTGAAATTACTCAGTTTGCTTTTCAGCTCCAAGAGTTTTTTGGTGGAATCTTTTTTTTTCCCTATGTATAAAATCATGTCAGCTGCAAAAAGTGACAATTTGACTTTCTCTTTTACAATTTGGATGCCCTGTATTCGTTTCCTTTGTCTGATTGCTCTAGCTACAACTTCCTTTACTTTGTTGAATAGAAGTGGTAAAAGTTGTCATCTTTGTCTTGTTCCAGTTCTTGAAGAAAAGGCTTTCAACTTTTCTCCTTTCAGTATGATGTTAGCTATGGGTTTGTCATATATGACCTTTATTAATTTGAGGTATGTTGCTTCTATGCCTAATTTGTTGAGAGTTTTAATCATGATACTAAATTTTCTAAAATGCTTTTTCTGCATTTATTGAGGTGGTCATATGGCTTTTGGCCTTCATTCTCCTTATATGATGTATTACATTTACTGATTTGTGTATGTTGAATCATCCTTGAATCCCTAGTATAAATCCCACTTGATCATGTGATATAATTTTTTGATGTGCTATTGAATTCAGTTTGCTAGAATTGTGTTGGGAAATTTTGCATCAATGTTCATCACAGATGTTGGCCTGTAGTTCTCCTTTTTATTATATCCTAGCCTGGTTTTGGTACCAGGGTAATTCCAGCCTCATAAAATGAGTTAGAAAGCATTCCCTTCTATTTGATGTTTTGTAATAGATTCAGGATTGTTATTAGTTCTTTATGTATTTGGTAGAATTTACTAGTAAATCCATCCTGCCCTGAGGTTTTATTTCTTGGGAGGCTTTGTATTACTGATTTAATTTCACTACTCATTATTTGTCTCTTCAGGTTTTCTATTCTTTACTGACTAAATCTTGGTTTGTTGTATGTTTATAGGAATTTATTCAGACCCTTTAGGTTTTCCAGTTTGTTAGCATATAATTGTTCATACTAGTCTGTGATTATCTTGTATATTCCTGTGGTATCACTTGTAATATCTCCCTTTTCATTTCTGATTTTATTTAGGTCTTCTCTCTTATTGATTAGTTTAGCCAGTGACTTATTGATTTTATTCATCTTTTCCAAGAACCAATTTTTGTTTAGTTTATCCTTTGTATTTTTTTAGTCTCTATCTTGTTTACTTTTGATCTGATTTTTATTTCTTTTCTTCTGCTAATTTTAGGTTATGTTTATTCTTGCCTTTCTTTTTAATTCAGTTTACATTTTTAAAAAGTAGGATACAATTCAGGACTAGGTGTACAAGTGGTCGTTGTACAGGTAAAGTTTGGCTTCACTTTGGTCCTCACTTCACCTGGTTTGAGATCAGGTACCCTTATTGATGAAGTGTGCCTCTCCCCCACCCCCAGAAGTTTCCCACTACTGCCAATCCATTTCTTATAGTATTATGATAATTGTTTAGGATCTGCTTATAAATGAGAACATGAGGTACTCAGTTCTTTGTTCCTGTGATACATCACTCAGTATTATAGACTCTAAGTCCATCCAGGTTGCTGTGAAGTTCATGATTTTGTCCTTCTTTATATTTGCCCACTTTTTAATGGGGTTGTTTGTGGGGGAAGCTGCAGCAGCCATGTTTCTGCCCCGACACTGGGGAAGGCAGGGCCGCCAGGGGGTGAAGAATGTGTGTACTACTCACACTGATGGTGCTTGCACTTCACCTCTTACTGCCATGCCTCATGCCTCAGCCCCATTGAAAGTAGTTCATGCTTCACTTGCACATCCGCTCTAGCTGCAGGAGCCAGTACCTTGTTCCACACCTCAGCCCTGGGGACAATAGTCCATACTTCAGAAGAGTGCACAGTCCGTTGGGGACGGAGCTCTAAAATGGCATTTTTGCTGTACCTGTTTTGATCTCAGGGAATGTGTGGGACCCAGCACAAGCTTCCTCTCTGGAACAGCACTGTCACACAATCTGCTGGCAGCTCGCTATATTAGTTTCAGGACACACAAGGGTCAAGGGACTTTCCTGTAGCTAAGATTGCGGAAATCCACAGCAGAAAGGCGGACCACTGACAGTCTCTCACTTACCCTCTCCCTATATCGGGGAGTCTTTCTTGGCTCCTAGCTGATAATGGCAGAGCAGACTGTCTGGATTCCTTCTCTTTCCTTGTTTTGGGTATTTCCTGTCACTTTTCTGTTGAGTTCCAGTGTTCTCTTTTGGATGATCTATTCAAAGTGTGATAACTCACTATTTTGTTTACTCTTAGTGGAGGAGTATGAAATGCCTCTAGTCAGACATCTTGAGGCCCACTCTTAGATTAAATATTAAATGTCCTCTTGAAGGTAGCGTCAACAATGAAAATTCATCATTAGTGACTTTGTTCCAAAAAACTTAGCATACTTTACATTTTGAAGTGTTTATTGAACTGCCATATATCCATGGCACAATGCCATTAAATGTTTTGCCCTGGGAAGTTTGACACTAGAAATTATTATTTTCATTTAAAGATGGCAAAATTTGGTAGTGAAGTAAAGTGATCTCAAGGTTCTCAATTCAATAGCAAAACTGGATCTATGAGGTACATTAAGTTTAAATATTGTTTTCATATTTAATTATGGTTTTATATTGTAATAATTGTCAATGAGACTTTATTCCATATTAAAGCTATCAAAATTCTCCTAGGTTATTATACTCAATATTTATAATATTTAAATCATAACAATATTACAGTATTTAAATACACTCAATATTTAGTATATTTAGATCATAATGTAAAATTGTTTATTAAAACTATATCATACTAAGGAAAATCTTGATGGCTTCATATTAAATAAGGTTTAAGTAATAATTATCATATAGAGTTTAAAATTAAAATTAGCTTATTTTGTGTTTTCTATAGTACTCTGATTTCTTGTTAATGTTTCAGTGGGAGTTTGGTGGGCAGATCTTACCACTGACCTCTCATCTGCCCAAGAATTTTTTACAAAGAAATGTCCACCAATGATGAGAATAATGATGATGATAATAAATGCACTAACTTAAGTTTAACAGCTGAGTTATAACCCTATAAGTTCAAATGCTGCACTTCTCTGGTCATTTGCATGAAAACATATTTGTTGGGCTTAGAAATATTAGTAAGGCTTCCATTTCAACTCTCTCCATCTCACTCCATGCTCCTAACCTGGTCCAGGTCAGTTTACCCACTTGAGATATAGAACTGCTTGGCACAAAGTAAATGTAAAGTCCAGGAGAAAGGTATTACATCCGAGCTCAATGGCAAATGATTTATTTTTTTCACTTTTTTGACTACCTATTTTATCTTCTTGGGGATAAACTCAATCTCTTGAGGCATCAGGTGACAAAAACTTCCCATAACCCAAGCCAATTTGCAGAAGCCATCTGTGAAGGACTTAAAACGTGGCCAGAAATTCTTCAACACCCATATAATTGAGAAATGGTATGTATGTGTACCCTACCCTTGAATATAGGTTGACTTGTGAAGCTTCCATCAATATAGGATAGTAAACATGATGCTATATGACTTCTGAGGCTAATGTATGAAAGTTCATGAAGCTTCCTTTTAGTTTGCTTTGCTGGAGCATTTGCTCTTGGAGCCCAGAGCAACCGTTTAAGAAGTCTGAATACCCATAGTTTGTTATGCTGGATAGACCATGTTTATCTGTTCCAGTTGATAGAATGATCCCAGTTTTCCAGGCATCTGTGTCAAGGCAATAGATATATAAATCAAGCTATTTCAGTGGACCAAGTTAACTATCAGTTAAATACTATTGAGAGACTTCTGTAGATACCATTGTTCCAATTTTAATTTATGACACAAAAATTTGTGAGATTAACAAAAAGATCACTTCAATATACCAAGTTTTGGTGTGGTTTGTTACATTGCAATAGATAGCCTAAACACCATCACTTCAGGAAAATAAGCTTTGCCTTTCCAATTATTCATTTATCTTTACACTTATGTATACATTTAATGGATAGTTATTGAATGTATTCTATTTACTGTGTCTTTTCTGGGCCATAAAAATGTAATGGTAAAGAAAACACCAAATCATTCTATTTTCAAAAAGCTTGCTTTCTACATAAAAAGGCAATACAAGTATAATAAAATACATGCAACGTACCAAATGGTGATAATTGCTAAAGATGAAGCAAAATAAAACAGGATAATACAGTAGAGGTGAGTTGCTATGGCCCCTTTGATATTTAAGCAGAGACCATAATAAAATGAGAATGTGTCATGTATCTGACAAAATAACATTATAAGTAAAGTGAACAGCCAATGCAAACACCTTAAAGTCAACACATAGTTTGTATGTCTGAGGAAGATAACAGTGAGGCCAGTGTGGTTTTTAGTATAATGACCTATGAAAAAAGAAGCAGAATAGGAAGGTAAAAGATGGTGAATCATGCTGAAACACTTAAGTCATTGTAAAGACTTAATTTTATACTCAAAGGGAAGAGAAATTACTGAAGAGTTTTAAATGGAGAGGTGACATGCCCTGATTGAATTTAATTTTTAATTTTTTTTCAATTTTTATTTTAAATATGTAGAGTACAATTCAGAGTTAGATATACAATGATCATTGTAAAGGTAAAGTTTGGGCCTCACTTTGGTCCCAATGTCATCTGATTTGAGATCAGTTACACTTATTGATGAAGTGTACCCCCCCCCCCGCTCCCTCCCCTAGAAGTTTCCCACTACTGCCAATCCCTTTCTTATAATATTATGATAATTGTTCAGGGTCCACTTATGAGTGAGAATATGTGGTACTCAGTTCTTGGTTTCTGTGATAGATCACTGAGTATCACAGACTCTAAATCTATTCAAGTGGCTGCAAAGTTCATAATGTTGTCCTTCTTTATAGCTGTGAAATATTCCATCGTGTATATGTACCATTTTTTAAAATTCAGTCTAAGCCAGGCTCGGTGGCTCAGCCTGTAACCCTGCACCTTGGGAGGCTGAGGTGAGTGGATTGCCTGAGCCCGTGAGTTCGAGACCCACCTGGGCAACTTGGTGAGACCTCATCTCTACAATAAAATCAAAAAATTAGCCAGGTGTGGTAGCACACACCTGTAGTTCCAACTACTTGGAAGGATCCACGCTGGAGGTGGAAGGATCGCCAGAGCCCAGCAGGTCGAGGCTGCGGTGGCCGGGAGCAGCCACTGCACTCCAGTCTGGGTGACAGAGTGAGACTCCAACTCAAAAAAATAAATAAATAAATAAGTAAATAAAATAAAATTCAGTCTAACTTCGATGGGCAGAATGGTTGGTTCCATGTTTTTGCTATTGTGAATAGTGCTGAAATAAACATGCACGTGCAGGTATCTTTTTTGTAGAATGTTTTGAGTTCCTCTGGGTATATTTCCAGAAGTGGGATTGCTGAGTCATATGGGGGTTTGATTTTTAGATCTTTTAGGAGTTGCCACACTGTTTTCCACAGAGATTGTACTAGCTTACACTCTCACCAACAAAGTAGAAGTGTGTCCTTTTCCCTGCATCCTCTCCGGCATCTTGTTTTTTGAGTTGTTGATGATGGCCATCTTGACTGGTGTTAGGTGGTATCTCAGTGTGGATTTAATTTGCATTTCTTTGATGATTAGTAAGGCTGAGCATTTTTTAAATGTATCTGTTGGCTGTTCATATGTCTTCTTTTGAGAAGTGTCTAATCATATCCTTAGCCCATTTTTCAATTGGGCTGTTTGTTTTCTTCTTCTCAGCATGTTTGAGTTCCTTGTAGATCCTAGGTGTCAGATATAAAGTTGGCAAATATTTTTTCCAGTCTGTAGGCTGTCTCCCCACCCTTGTGATGGTTTCTTTGGCTTTGCAGAAACTTGTCAGTTTGATGAGGTCTCACTTGTCTATCTTATCTCTTATGGCATGGACAATTGGGGTTTTGTTCAGGAACTGGTTGCCAGTTCCAATTTCCATAAGGGTGTCTCCTCCATTTTCTAAGGTTCTTATAGTTTGAGGCTTTACGTTTAGGTCTTTGATCCATTTAGAGTTGAATTTTGTGTATGGTGATAGGTAGGGGTCTTGTTTTAATCTTCTGCATGTGGTCAGCCAGTTTTCCCAGCAATATTTACTAAATAAGTTCTCCTCTCCCCACTGGTTATTAGCAGAGGCTTTGTTGAAGAAGAGTTTGTTGAGAAAATGAGGTTTTGCTTCCCAAATCTCTATCCTGGTCCATTGGTTTATATACCTGTTCTTGTACCAATACCAGGCTGTTTTGATAATTTTACCCTTATAATAACGTTTAAAGTCTGGAAGTGTGATACCTCCCACTTTGTTTCTTTTGTTAAGGATTGTTTTGCCTATTCGTTATCATTTATGATTCCATATGAATTTCTATATTGCGTCCAGGTCTGAGAAAAATGATGCTGGTAATTTAATTGGTATTGTATTAACTCTGTAGATTGCCCTGGGATGGACATCTTAACAATATTGATTCTTCCAATCCATGAGCATGGAATATTTTTCCATTTGTGTCATCTTTGATTTCTTTGAGCAATGTTTTATAGTTTTCATTGTAAAGGTCTTTCACTTTCCTGGTTAGGAAGACAGCAAAGTATTTCTTTTCCTTTCTTTTTTTTGTGGCTATTGTGAATTGGATTGTGCTTTTTATTTGGTTTTCTGACTGTTTGTTGTCTGTGTATAAGAATGCTATTGTTGTTTGCACTTCATTTTGTACCCTGAGACTTTGCCAAAGTCCTTTGTCAGTGCAAGAATGTTTTTGACAGATACCCTTGGATTTTTGAGGTATAGAATTAAAGCATCATCAAGGAGGGATAGCTTGACTTCCTCTTCCTCTTTCCCTACTTGGATAACCCTAATTTCATTCTCTTGTCTGATTGCTCTATCAAGGACTTCCAAAACTAAGTTAAACAAGAGGGGTGAAAGTGGACAGCCTTGTCTTGTCCCAGCGTTCAGGGAAAATGCTTCCAATTTTTGTTCATTTAGCAATATGTTGGCTGTGGGTTTATTGAAGAGGGCTCCTACTGTTTTGAGGTGTGTTCCTTCTATGCCTAGGTGTTCAAGAGCTTTTATCAAGAAGGGATGCTGGGTTTTATCAAAAGTTTTTTCTGCATCCAATGATATAATCCTGTCATCTCTATTTTTATATCTGTTGATGTATTTAATTACATTTATGGTCTTGTGGATGTTGAACCAGTCATGAATCCCAGGCATGATGCCTAGCTGGTCATGGTAGATGATTTTTGAGATGTGTCATTGGATCCAATTTACTAGAATTTTGTTGAGTATTTTTGCATCTATGTTCATCAGGAATATTGGCCTGTAGCTGTCTTTCTTTGTTGGATATTTATCTAGTTTGGGTATCAGTGTGATGTTAGCTTCATACAATGATTTGGGGAGAGTTCCATCTTTCTTGATTGCTTATAATGCTTTCAATAGGATTGGTATCAGCTCCTCCTTGTATGTTTTGTAGAACTCCACTGGAAAGCCATCTCGTCCAGGACTTTTTTTGTAGGTAGTTTTCTTATGAGAGAGCCTATTTCCTTGGTTGCTATTGGTCTATTAATGTCTCAATTTCTTCTTGTTTCAATCCTGGGAAGTTGTGTGATGTCGGAAAGTCCTCCATTTCTTTTTTTTTTTTTTTTTTTTGAGTTGGAGTCTCACTCTGTCGCTCCTCTGGAGTGCAGTGGCCGCTCCCGGCCACCGCAGCCTCAACTCACTGGGCTCCGGCGATCCTTCCGCCTCAGCCTTCCGAGTTGCTGGAACTACAGGCGTACGCTACCACGCCCAGCTGATTTTTTGATTTATTGTAGAGATGAGGTCTCGCCAAGTTGCCCAGGCAGGTCTTGAACCCACAGGCTCAAGCAATCCACTCACAGCCTCCCAAAGGCTCGGGATTACAGGCTGAGCCACCAAGCCCGACTAGTCCTCCATTTCATTTAGGTTTTTAAGTTTGTTTCCATACAGGTGTGCATAGCAATCTCTGATGATTTTTTTATATTTCTTCAGGTTCTGTTGTGATTTGATCTTTTGCATTTCTGATTGTGTTGATTTGGGCTTTTTCTATCTTTTTCTTGGTCAATCTGACTAGTGGGCCATCCATCTTGTTTATCCTTTCAAAGAACCAGCTTTTTATTTTGTTGATTTTTTTCTATGATATTTTGTCTTCTATGTCCTTATTTGGGCTTTTACTTTGGTGATCTGGATGCTTCTGCTGAAGTTAGGGTTTTGGTGGACTTGTCTTTCCAGTTCCCTTGGGTGATCTGGTAGGCTGTCAATTTGTGATCTTTCCATTTTCTTGCTGTGTGTTCATAACGAAATGAATTCCCCTCTCAATTCTGTTTTTATGGTATCCCAGAGGTTTTGGTAAGATGTTTATTTATTTTCATTTGTTTCCAGAAATGTTTTAATTTCTGCTTTGATTTCTGTGTCGACTCAGGAGTTGTTCCTCATCATGCTGTTTAGTGTCTATGTCTTTGTGGGTAGCTTTGTTGCTGTTGATATTTATTTTTGTTCCACTGTGGTCTGAGAAGGTGCATGGCAGTATTTCGATCTTATGGAATTTGTTTATGCTTGATTTATGTCTGAGGATGTAGTCAATCTTGGAGTATATTTCATATGGTGATGAGTAGAATGTATATTTTGTCCTCAAGCACTGAGATTCTTTCTTCTGCTTGGTTAATTCTGCTTTCCGTGCTTGTCAGTTTGTTATTTATTTTGTTCACTATATTCTTTATTGCCATCATCTCATTTATCAACTCCTTCATTCTTTCCTCTTGTCTCTCCTCATTTCTATTCATTTTCTCTATTAATATCTTGATCTTTGGGTTTGTGGTTTGGAACCAGTCATTCTGGGGGCTCTTCGTTGTTTGAGTTTCGAAGTCTGTATTCTCAGGTGCTGTCTTCCTAGGAGTGGGTTTGGGACCTGTATTCTTCCTTTGATTCATCTTCATTTGTGATGGTTCCCCCCCTTCCCCTCCTTCTTTAATTACATTTCTCAGTGATGGGGGAGAGTGGGGATAGCTTTCACTTCTGTTTGCTCAATCCCCTATTCTTCCTTATGTAGATCTTCTGGATTTGTTCAGTATTGGAGCTGGACTTGGGATGGGGGCTTTGTGCTTTTTGCAGTTTTGAGATTTGATTAAGGTGTGATAGGGGAGCTGTGGTTCAGAAGCTATTTGCAGATCACAGTATCCATTGACAGGTATATAGGCCCCCTGGTACCCACTTCCCACTAATTTATAATCTGTCTGTGTGATGAGGGCATCTGTATGCCCCCTGAGAGCAAAATGAGACAAGTAAAAGGGAATGAACAGAAATAGGAGAAAGGGAGACT
>CAUYQG010042265.1:0-16724 GCA_963574415.1 Tarsius wallacei
CCCAAACAACAACAACAACAACAAAACAACAACAAGCTGCTTCTCTGTGTCGTCTCTTTAATTTAACAATACATTGTGGATATTTACTGACCGTCTCCCCCAAATGCTCAGCCGTTTACTGACCATCTCCCCCAAATGCTGAAACTCTCCACACCTCTCCTGAGAGGGCAGGGAGCCTCCATCTGCTGCTCGCCAGTGACTGGGTGATCTCTCTGCCTCAGTGGAGTTCGCCACCTCATTAGGCGATGATCTACCCTGACTGCTTCAGTGTTACTTCCCTCCTGCCTATGCAGCTGAGGGTCCTGATGGAGTGACAGGTCAGTCGGGTTCTGACCCTCCTGTCCCGCTGTGGCCCCACTGCCCGTGCTTTCAGTGGCATCTGGGAAGGCACTCTCAGAGGAAGCGTGCGATCTGATTGACAAGACGGTGTGGGAGGAATGAGGGCAGTGTAAGGGCGCAAGCAGAAACCACAGACGACTCCTGCAGGTGTGAGGCCACATGTGTGATGGTGAAGAGGACGTGGGCCAGCCCAGTGGACTGATGAGAAGCAGTGTGTCACATTTCATGGGACCCGTGTCTGCCACAGGATCATTTCAGCTTTGCCTGTGATTTCAAGATTTTACTCTTTACCATCTACTGACATACTCCCATGATCTTTTTCTCATCATCAGTTCTATTCAGTTGTTGCAGAAGTTTGTAGCATTCGTTTTGGGCATGGCAATACTGCGGTGTTGGGAGTTTGTCCTTTGTCATTTGGAGTGACAAGGTTGTACTCATGAATACATCTTGCATTTTGCAGATTTGAAGAAAGTTGGTGCTATTGGTGGGCTAAAGAAGATGGAGTGTCAAGTGGGGAAAAACAAACATGTCCAACATACTCTCTGTTTGAGTTTAGCAGAGGAGTCAAGGCAGCCGGGCTCGGTGGTGCAGCCTGTAATCCTGCGCCTTGGGAGGCTGAGTTGAGTGGATTGGGTCGAAACATGTGCCGTGTGTGTGGAAAATGCCATGGGGAAAGCACGGTAAAGAAATGGTTAGGTCATTTCAAAGAGGACAACTTTGACCTGAGTGATTCTTCACGTCCAGGAAGACCATCGGGCTTTGATGATGACCGTTTAGATGCTTTAATCCATGATGATCCATATCAGTCAACCCGAGAGTTGGCAAATGTAATGAACTGTGATCATTGTGTGGTATTTACATTTCAGCAACAAGTAAAAACGCTACAAACTTATGCATCAACCCAATATAATGAATTACATGAATAGTTTTCTTTACTTAACCATCCTGGTAGAATTGATGATTCTTGCAGTTACTTTGAATTGCCTTTTAAGACACCACTAGATTCTATTTTTGAATATTTTGTTCATAGTTGGGATATATTTCTCATTATAAGTTTTAGTATTCTAAGATAATTTATAATAATGTCTTCTTGAGTGAATGGACACATTTTACAATTTCTTTTTTCTTCTATGTTCTTGGATATTGTAAGCATCACTAGATTTATCAATTGTTTAAAAGTTAGACAGAATTCAGTTGTGAATCCATATCTCCTTAAAAAATATGTGACTCAATCATATTTTCAATCTTTCTGTAAAAATTATTATATTTTCTTTTTCCAGTTTGCATTTTCATAGAAAAATGCAAGTTGTGTTGCCATGCTTCGAAGTGGCATTCACTACACGTTTGTCAATCTGCTGTGTCAACCGGGTTTGGTGGCTCAGCCTATAATCCTAGCGCTTTTGGAGGCCGAGGTGAGTGGATTGCCTGAGCCTGCAGGTTCAAGACCTGCCTGGGCAACTTGGCGAGACCTCATCTCTACAATAAAATCAAAAAAATTAGCTGGGCGTGGTAGTGCGCGCCTGTAGTTCCAGCTACTTGGAAGGCTGAGGCAGAAGGATCGCCACAGCCCAGCAGATCAAGGCTGTGGTTGCCAGGAGTGAACACTGCACTCCAGTCTGGGTGATAGAGTGAGTCTCCAACTCAAACAAAAAAATCTGCTGTGTCTGTGATGATGCCTCCCTTTCCACTTCTTCAGTTGTGTGAAGTTTATCCTCTTTTTATTCTGCCAGTTCAGGAGGGGTTTCTCTATTTTGTTGCTCTTTTCAGAAACTTTTAAATTTATTTATAGCTTTTTAATTTCAAATTCATTAATTTCAGCTTTTGTCTTTACGAAACCCGTCTTCTTTCATTTTTCTCTTTCTTGCTCATTTCCATATTCTTGAGTTAGTACCAAGTTCTATTTTCAGCCTTTCTTTTTTAGTGATGAAGGCATATAAGATTGCACATTTTCCCTTGAGTGCAGTTTTCGTGGGATTTGATATGAAAAATGCCTTTGTTTTGTTTTCTGATAGTTTGTGGGTCCTGAGGCCCTCCCAGGACCCCAGACTGAGTCTGATACTTCTGTGTGCAGCATGAGGAGCCAGAAGGGTCCTATTTCTCTGACTCTGACTTGTAGCAAAGAAGCAGAACCCCTGGAGCCAGACAGACATGTGCTTTGGTTTCTGCATCTGAAAGGCATTCATCCGTTTGCCTTGAACCACACTTTTCTAAGCACAGTTTCACATACAGGTCTTATTCTGCATGCACAGGCAAGTTTGTTTTGGAAGGCTGTTTGGCAGAGAGCAATGATCCAAGGGAAGTCCTCAGACATCGCCTTGAGGGTGGCAAAGACAAAAAATTTTCAGGAAAATAAATAAATAATTATGGAGATCAGCTCTTCTGTCTTCTGTACTTTTATATTTGCCCACCTTGGCAATTGCCTGTTTTACCCAAATGAGACTGTCCAGCAGATATAGATTCCTTTCTCTTTTGCGCCTTTTAAGATGAATTCTGTATTTTTTTTTTTTCCCTGAGACAGAGCCTTGCTCTGTCACCCAGCCTGGAGTGCAGAGGTGTGATCATAGCTCACTGCATCCTTGAACTCCTGGGCTCAAATGATCCTCTCACCTTAGCCTCTCAAGTAACTGGGACTACAGCCACAGATCACCATGTTCAGCTAATTTTTTATTTTTTGAGAGATGGAGTCTTGCTATGTCGCCCAGGCTGGTCTTGAACTGTGGAGGCCAAGACCTCAAGTGATCTTCCTGCCTTGGCCTCCACAGTGATAGGATTGCAGGCATAAGCCACCATGCCTAGCATAATTCTGTATTTTCTAAACCCTGTCTGTATTTTAAGGAAGACATACTTCCAATTCTACATTCTCCGTAAATTTAAAAAACACTGATGATAATCAATAGTATAGGAGATTTGATGTCATGTAAAAGTAACTGTATTTAAACATATGAGTATCAGGAGAGGCCCAGGCAGAACTGATGCCTCTCTTAGTTTATTACAATTTTAACTCACTTCTCACTGTGAATATCTCTGACTTGATTCAGCAAACAATGAGAAAGAAATCTGTAGTTCGTAGTTCATCAATCACTTTTGCTGAAATGACCAAGCTCAGGCTGCCATGAAAAAGCAGTGAGGGCAAAAAAAAAAAAAAAAGCAGTGAGGGAACAAAAGGCCCATGTGTGGTTGCTGCCATGGGCCTGCTCTTCCAGAAGTTTTGCCTAGAGAGTGTCTTCTCCATCTGCCATGCAAGTGAGGCTTCCAAAGAGCAGAGTGACTGCAACGCTGGGAGACGTTCACTTAGGTCCCATACATGCTGGGCAGCGGGAGTCCAGGAAGTTCATTTGAATGAGGAGCCGATTTCTAGAGAGATGAGGTCCTTATAAGTATTCAAGGAAAAGGCTTCTCCTCTCATCTCATGGCCTGTGTTTCTGTCATTCCCCTTTGACCAGAAGCCGTGCACAATTTCTCTTGTGCCTGCCTCCATGAGACACTGGCTGCCACCAACTCAGGAGGTGGTTTGGGTGCCAGGATGCTTAGAGGATATTGCCAGGCACAGGGTGACATCCAGGTGATAAGCACCATAAGGGAAAGGCAGGTGGGCTGTGGTTCCAGCAGGTGCCGGGTGGCCAGCAGTGGACGCACCACCCGGGTGCCCTGTGGAGGGAGGCGCCCTCTGCCTCACCCTGGGCTGGGCCTGCGGTCCTGATGGAAGCTCTCGCCATGGTGGCTTCACTCCTGGAGGAGCTGCCCTTGGTGGCCTCGTGTCTGGAGGGGCCGTGGCATCCAGCAGACTTTGCATGAGGCTGATGAGCCCTGGGCCCACGAGGGACCCAGGATTGCATTTGATTGTCCTCCTCAGGAAGCATTGCTGGAGAGGGACTTATGGGACGAACTGGCACCCACTCGCCTTTACCCCTGTAGGGCTGTGGGTGTTAAGGGGACATGTCCTGAGGATCTAGGGGAAGCTGTGGTAGACAGCATGAGGCGAGGCTCTGTGACCCAGACGGCATTAGCCCATCTGCCTTTCCATGAGGCCTGCTGGCCATGATCCCTGGGGTTGCATTCTGCAGGAGCCAGTGCTGTGAGCTCCACTTCCTCTTAGTTTCAGTCACAGGGCTTTGGGGTGACATGGAGCATGAGGTTTCCTTTAGGTGAGCAGCAGAAAGCTGCCCACGTTTACTCCTTGTCTTTTCTCCAAGACACCCACCATGTTAGTCAGGGCCCTACTTATTCATATATTATATGGAATTGGTTCAGAGATACACAGGCAGACACCTCCCGATAGTTGCAGGGTGGAGGGCTAGAGACCCAGGGAACCATGGTGCAGCCCCAGGATGAAGATGGCAGGCACAGATCCAGGAAGAAATGCGGTCTCAGGTTAAGGCAAAAGGCAGGAAAAGATGATGTCCTTGTCAAAGGCTGTCATGCAGGAGGACAGTTTCTTACTCAAGGGAGGGTCAAGCAGGAGGATAGTTTTTTACCTGGGAGGGTCAGGCCTCTTGGGAGGGTCATGCAGGACGATGGCCTCTTAGGAGGGTCAGGCAGGAGGACGGTCTCTTACCTGGGAAGGTCAGGCAGTAGGACAGTCTCTTACCCTGGAGGATCAGAATTTATTGGTCACAGGTAAACACTGCCCTGCACATGGTATCACCATCCTCCCAGTGTTCCTCACCCTTCAACGTTGTCAGTTTCCCTAAACAGCAGGGTTCTCACCACACGTCAACCCATTCTGTACCTATCACCACGCTGTGATGGTTCTTTGCAATGCTCTTTCTTCACTTTTCATTGTATTTGTAAGATTCACTGCAGGGTCTGTAGGGCGTTCGCTTTGACTTCCTGGTAATGTCCTTCACCGCCTAACACTTGGGCCTTGTTTTACAATGACTTTTAGCTATTTCAAGCAGTGCCTGTGTGAGCATGCCTGTCATGTTGCCATGCGAATGAGTGCGAGATGCCAGGGCCCTTCCCAGGAGTGAAATTGCAGGAGTGCCCGCCTGCATGCTCACATGCTAGTGCCTGCCCAGGGCATCCAAGGGTGCACAATGCGTTCTCTCAGTCAGGATTCTCTGACTCTTAATTAGTTTTCCATCTCGTGGGTGAAAAATGCAATTTGGTTATGTAAAAGATCATTTCATTGATCCCCAGTGTGGTTGAACATTAAAAAAAAAAAATGACTGACCATTTGTTTTTCTTGTGCGCTGACTCTTGAGAGACCTGTACATTACGCTTCTTTTTAAAGAATTTTATCCATTTTTGAAAGTCTTTATATGTATTCTTGTTAAACATTTGTCTAGTGCATTAGCAATATTTTATTCCAGGCTGTCTTTTTATCTTTATGTAATTTTAAAATTAACAACAATTTTTAACATTTTCTGTAGTTGAGTCAATCTTTTCTTTGTTTTCTCTTCTTTCTGCCTTTTAAATGAAATGCTACAGGGCTCTAATATGTTCCTATATTTTCTTGTAACATTTGAAAAGTTTTCAATCTGTACTTCAGTTTGTAACACTTGTAGAATTTGCTTTTGTACCTGGTAATGGAGATGTCAGTTAGGGATCAAAATGCACTTTTTGCATATAAATAACCAATCATTGGAGCTCTATTTATTTACTTGTAGGGATACTTCTTTCATTTATCAAATTTCTATATAGGCTTTTGTGAGTCTATTTATAGACTTTTGTTTTAGGTCAATTTATTATTTCATAAGTCAAAATCTCATTGTACTAATTTATATACTAGTATAATATGTCAACAAAATAATATTATAAGTCTCAATAATATAATGAGCCCTGATATCTGGCAGGGCAAATACCTCCTATATTTCTCTTATTTTTTTCCCCAAATTGTCTGGGGACTTCCTAATACTCTGCTCTTTCTTGTCAATTTTAAAATCTGTCTTTCTTGCCCATAAAAGTTTTGTCAGGACTTTGTGGACTTGGGTTAAATTTAAGGGTGAAATTTGAGAAAAATCAACTTCAGATAGTGGGTCTTTCTATTTTTGAACATGGTATATTTATTATTCAAATTTAGGTCTTCTGAAATGCCTTTTTAGTAAAGTTCCATAATTTTTTTTTTCTGTACAGATTTCTTGATACTTTACATTTTTTTACTGCTACTGTAAATAGTAACTTCTTAAATTTACAAGTTCACACAGATGCCTATATTTAGGAGTACATTCAATCTGTGTTTACTGATTTTGTACTCAGTCAATTTTCTAAACTCTCCTTTGATTCTGATATTAAGTTTGCAGATTCTTTTGGCTTTTGGTGTGGACAGTCTTGCTATCTAGGACTAAGTACAATTTTGTTTTATCTCCTCTAACTATTGTAATTATTTTTTTCTGGCAGGATCTAAAATAAATTGAAGACTTTTAGTCCATGACATAAATATCACTTTGATATTGGATTTATTTTTAAATTTTCATGGTACATACTATTTTCTGTTTTTGTTAGTTAATTTGTTTTTGGCTCTTATTTCTTTCTTACACTTAAAGATGCTTGGAATTATATTCTTTTCCTCATTCCATGTTCCTTCTCTGTTGATCTGGAATTTCTGTTCACTTAGGGGTTACTCTAAATGGGCTTTGTTTCTCTCTCTCTCTCTCTCTCTCTCTCTCTCTCTCTCTCTCTCTCGCTCTGTGTGTGTGTGTGTGTGTGTGTGTGTGTGTGTGTGTGTGTGTGTTTGAAATCTAAGCTTCTTCATCTGGGGAAGCCCTAAGTGGTGCCATGTGGGGTGCTGGGTTGAATTTTCCCCTTCAGAAGCTCTGCATTCACTCCTGTTGGTCCCGTGGTGGTGCCACCTCCCACACAAGCCATGTGATTCATTCCCAAGATGCCTGGGGAGGGCTTGTGCTTGTAAATCCCCTCCTGCGACTTGGCATCCCCCAGGTGTCGGGGTGGGGTGCTTCAAGGCCATCCCCGGTGGGGGTAGCTTCTTCTTTCCCCACACCGAGAGCCACATCCTGGGTCTCCAGCCTTCTGTTCCCCATCCCTCCTCTCTCTTTTTCCTTTCCATGCACCTGCAGCACTCGGGCTGGAAACCTCAGGTTTCCAGAGTGTTGCTGGTGGCCTGAAGACAGCTGGCTCTGGCCTTTTCCTCCCTGGCCCTGTCCTTCAGTCTACCCTCCCTTTCACTCTGGCTCCACGAGTTCCATCTTTTGTGTCCTAAAATGAATATCAAGATGATGTTCCCTAAAATCTGCATTTTATTTCACACCTATGTGTTTTGTTTGGAGGATTGATCATGGCAGCCTGCTGGAGTTTGGGCTTTGAAACAAAGATGATGAAAAGCAGCACACTTTGTTGCCCAAAGGTAGAGTGGCACCGTTTCAAGGTGACACCTCCTGGCAACTGTTAAACCCAAAGTTCTAAGTTTGAGAGACCACCAAAGAGCCAGCTCTGATGCAAGTACTTGAGGGTCTTTATTCAGGCTTAAATCTGGGCTCATGTTTGAAACCGACATAGCGGCTTCAGGGATGAGAGAGGCCCGACTCAGGTTCACATGCACCTTTTATACATAATTCTGAGGGAGTGGGGTGGCTTTACAAACTTGTTCACACAGGATTGGATAGAATTGCATATACACGGTTACAAAGATACTGATTGGTTGGTTTATCTTTGATTTTTCGCAGGCTTGGGCTTAATTGCCTGTGATGGACAGGCAACGGCTAAGCAGGCAGAGAGGAGTTACTTAAGTCCTCTGGAATTTTTAGATAAGCATACAGGCAGGCTTGAAACAACACAGAGCCCACCATAAGAGTAGCCAGCGCAACAGAGTTTACTATAATTTAAGTAAAGGAATGTCCGGGGCGGGGTTTATTGCTTAACATTTATATACCTTTGCAGATGCAGGAGAAGCTAACATGGCAATTATGGGATATTCAAAAGTTTAACAAAGTTTTAAGCACAGACACTGTTTGAAACATGGTATAACTTTACTGTCACTACTAGGCATCTGACATGTGCCTAGTCTTACGGAGCCTGAGGTAGGATTTAAAATACAAGGAACGTGAGGTAAGAGTTTATAAAATATAGCAAACATTTCTTTTATAGCAATTATAGCACAAATCACAGCAAATATTCTTTCAGCAAAACAGTTTTTAAGTCTCTTATTTTCAAGCCTCTCATAAGTCTGAGCCCACAACTGGTATTCATCTTTTCTCTTGCTGCCAACCATTCTGGATTTTTCTTAGTCTAGTTTCTAGGCTGGTCTAGGCGGGGTAACCTAGATCCTCTTCTCAAGGTGTGTTTGCTCCTGATAACCATGCCCTTACCAGGCTGTAGCTGCTATATTGGTCATTGTGGATCATAACTGGGCAGAGAAGTTCTAAGAGACATGCCAGTAAATCACTGAAATGTGGAACATTTTCTCTCCCTGCTCGATTGCATAACAGACCCCTTCGCTCTTCCTGAGTGCGGATTGATTATATCTGTGAGAATGGTTACTTTGTTCCTTGCTTCCCGGAAGTCTCTTTGAACAAGGAGTCCAAAATGACCAAGTTACAGCCACAGCTGAGAGTTAAATGGAATATTTGCTAAGGTCTCTGGTCGTCTGAATCAGGACATCTAGCCTTGCTGGTAAGAAAAGCCTACATTCACTAAGCACCTGTGAGGAGTGGCATTGAGCTGAAACATCCTATTTCCAGGCCTTTGGCTTTTAGAGCCAACACAGATGTTCTACCGGCTACCCACACAGACCCTATGGTGGTTGATTTAGTGTGTACACTACCTTTTAAAAGATGATGCCCCATCTTTGCAGGGTATAATCTCCAAGCTGATACCTCACTGTGCCATCACAGGCTTTTCCATCATTCGATCAGACTGTTTTCTACTTATATTCAATTCCTAGATGATCTCCAAGGGCATGGGTTTCAGTACTAAGAATAATCTGTTAATTTCCAAATTTTAAAAACCTTTTTTGCCATGCTCCTCTAAATCGAAGCTTTAAACGTCCAACTGCATATTCCACACTTCCATTTGAATATCTAAAAGACATCTCAAATTCAAAATGTTCAAAACTACACTCTTTGTTCCTCTCCTGTCTGTTCCCAGCGGAGCAGGCATCTACAGAGAGAGGCAAGACACCAAGGTTACTTTGCCAGGAATCAGCAGAGTCGCATCCAAAGGCTGAGCCCCGACTGCAGGGAGGCATTGCCTTATATGTTATTTCTTTACATTGTGACCTCTTTGTCTCCTTTATAAGGTTATTATTAGGGTACTGGACAGTGTGAGGGAAAATGAATGGAGCAAGGGGCGCAGCACCACCGGGGCTGGCAAGCCGGAGGTGCCGCACTGGGAACCCAGAGATCCGCATAAATGCAAAGAATTGCGACACACAGAAAGGTTAAGAAAGAAAAGTTTATTTAAAAGTAAATTAGAGAGAGAAAGGGAAGGAAGAGAGAAGACTCACCTCCCCAAGGTGAGGGAGGGGACCAAAGCCAGGAAACATGGCGACAGCCATGGCTCAAAGAGCACATGGCCACACCAGAGTCTAGCAAGGAAATGGCCGCTGGTTGCTTGTGGTCGAGTCTTTTTAAGCCTTCCCCTTGATGGGGGAAGATCATGAGGGTGATTGGGTGGTGGTCTGCTTTCACGTCATCACTAAGGGGCAGACAAGCACAGGTACTGATGATGTCAGGTGATGGACAGCAGGCAGATGGGTGGGTTAGTCACATAATGGCTGCCATGGTGGGGCTTATCTGTGTCATGTAGTTCACAGAGGGCTGATTAGGTTAACCCTGGGGGGCTGATTCCTGCAAGAGACTGGTTACACATTTGCAATTCACAAACTCAGACATTTGCAACTCACAAATTCCTTGACCAAAGATGGGGTGGTCTTACTATTACTTTTATGACTTTGGTCAGCCAAAGGGTGATCTTTGATCTTTGGTCTTGACAAGGAACCTAAAAGTTTACTAGAGATTATTATGCTAAACAATGAATGGTTAGGCAGTCCTGGTTTTACATCTGAAGGAGATTTGGGGAGGGGGATGGGATAGGCTGCTGCTTGTTCTGTAGTAGAATGTCTGAATGCTTGCTAATGGTTATGCTGAGAAAAAGACTAAAGAATAAGCTAAGTTTCTTCTAGGTTTCTATAGGTACCTTTCAGTTACAGTTTGGCATTATTTGTTTGATTGGGTGTTTTGTAGCTCGAGGCTGCAGTTAGCATTACATGGTGCACACTGATTGGTTTTACTTAATTATTTCATTTGTTTGTCCTATTTGTTGATTGGCTTACAAGATCACAATCCCGACTGGATTCCGCCAAAAGTTTGAACATGTGGCCCACCCAAGTGAAAAGCCCTGGAAAAGAGTAGCACAAAGAAGCCAGAAGTCACTTATTTTCCCTTTTCCTATTCCTGCATTTTCAGAAGGGCCCCCCTGCCTATCCCTAAGTCCACCCCATCTCTACAAAAAAGTCTCCATTTTTGTAGTTGCTAAAACATCTTTGAGTTATCCTTGAATTCTTTTTTCCTTTCGAGCCATTAGCAGTTTCTTTCCATTCCTACTTGAATCTTATCTGGTATATGAATCTCTTTCCCCACACTGACCACGCACATCCTGGCCAATCTATCATCACCTCTGGCCTGGACTGTCATAACACTTCCTGACTGGTCTTTCCTCTTCCTTTTCCTCCCGGCAGTTCATTCTGAATGTCAAAGCCAGAGTGAGCCTTTTACAGCGGGGAGCCAGATCGTGTTCCTTTTCAGATCAAATTTTCAAATGGATTTTTATACTTGGATCAGGATAAATTAAAACGTGTCACTATAGCTTACAGAGCTTTACGGGATTTGGTGCCCCACTATTTCTCTGAACTCATTTCCAAACACTCTCCTCCTCATTCACTCTGCTCTAACTCTGGAATTTTTTCCACGTCAGGTCCTTTGCTCTTGCTGCCTCTCTGCCTGAAATGTTGTTCCTTTACAATGTGATTGTTTAGGAGATGCCTTTCCTGACCAACTCATAGAGGAGAATATCCTCTGTCAGCCTCCAGCTCCCTTATTCTAATTAATTTCTCTTTCTTATGCTTATTGACACGTACTATACATGTATTTGTTTACTCACTTCCTTCATTTCATATTTATTAGTTATTGTCTGTTTCTCCTTTCTAGAATGTAAGATTCACAAAAGAACTGATCTTGTCTATTCTGTTGATAATGGAACCATTGTGCCAAAATCATTACCTGGAATATAGTAGATTCTTAATACATATTTGTTGAATAAATGAATACAAATTATTCTGTGGTTCTTAAAATAGTGAACTAAACAAATTTTCTCCCAGGCATGGAACTGGAAGGTGCAAAATTTTATGTTGGTGTAATTTTATGACATTATGTTCTTATTTTAGAGTATTCCATATATGTAGGTTTCACTGTTTCTTATATTTTTAAGCACCAGGACAATAGCAGATGAAGGTATTGACATTATGTTTCACAGATAGTTCTTTTTGTCTTGTTTCATTTTTGCTCTGTAACTCTGTATGTATACAGTCAATATGATATAACACTTGCATCTAATTATGAAAAGAAGACTTTCTAGATAACTGAGATTTGGGACGAAGGAATTTCATCACTCCTGATATTTTCAAAACACACTTCGATTTTCCAGATAACAGCTAAGTAAGTATAATACATGAGCAAGAATTACCCATAGTACTTAACTGATGCTTCCTTGGACTAGGAATAAGATGGCGGGGGGGAAAGTGCAGAAACTGGTAAAATAGTAGGCTAAAAATTGGTAGAAAAGAGGGAGACAATGGTGAACTATATATTGTGTCTATATCCTCTTTTAAAAAGTAGAAATATAGATGATAATAACAATAGTAGATATCAGACAAATTTAACTTGAAATCATAGCTTGGAATATTAAGCTTTTATGAAGGTATTGATATTATGATTCAGTATACAGATACAGATACAGATACATTCTGATTTGATTCTCATGATACCCCTGAGAAAAATGGTGTTACCTGCTCTCATTTTAAAGCTGAGTAGTCTAAGTCTAAGAGAAGATAGTGACAGGCCCACCAACAAATAAATGTTGGCGTCAGGATGACCGACCAGGTTTTCTGACTCCAGAACCATGTCACAGAAGCACGTCTCCAGAATCATGTCACAGAATCTCCTACTGAGCTAGGAGATTCAGAGCATAATTCTGAGCAGAGGGTTGAGAACAACTGCTGTCAGCTACTAAATATCATGTTGCTTCAGAAATCCAAGGTAATATATTTGTCTTCCTAGTTAGGTTCTTACCTGTGAACTAACTGCAGCACTGCCTTGAAATCGACGGCTGAGGACACTACCCTTGAGAGCTGGAAGTTATTTTCTTTTCTATGCTATGTAATATAGTGATCTCTCAGTATCTGAGGGGTATTGGCTCCAGGACCCTCTCACACTGATACCTAAATCCACAGATGCTCAAGTCCCTTGTGCAAAACGGTGTAGTATTTGCATATAATCTATGCACATCCTTCCATAGGCATTGCTTCGAAAATAAAAACAAGAAAAAAGTCTGTACATGTACAGTACAAACACACCATCCATTTTTTCCAAATATTTTTGATTTTTGGTTGGTTGAGTTCACAGATGCGAAACCCATAGACATAGAGGGTCTAAATGCTTCTGTGAATGTTTTGAATGCTATAGTGGATGCTGGTCAAAGAACTGACTCAGAGATACAGCCATCCCCCCAAAGTTAGAAACAGCTGGGTAATGAAGCACTAATGTAATCTGTTCTTAAATTTCCATTTAGGCATTTATCTTTTAACATCGGAATATTCAGGACAAAGGTGAGATGGGATTCCAAAAAGCCTTGGGAACATTCCTTCAGCATGCACAGAGCAGCACTGAAGGCTTTGGGTACACAAAGAAGTAAGATTTGATCCCTGGCCCTCAAGACACCTTATTCTGTAATTTTAATCTTTGCATAATCTAACCTTATATATACACACAGAGTGAATCCACACCTGTCCTTGGAAGGGATTGCTTTGTTTTGTGATCAGAGTCCTTAAAAAAGAAATTGTGTTGTGTGGCATGGGCAGCTCTAATCATCCACTATGACATCAATCTTGATGTATATAACAGATTATTTTTTGTTGTTGTTCTTAGTCTAATAGTCCCAGGCATAAAGCATTAGCCACATGAGGTCACTGTTGTTCATACATGAATTATAACTACTTTATAAATCTTGATCCTCTTGGTTGAGTGGTCTTAAGACCTATGACTCGAATAAATAAAATGTGTATGGAGGGGTGGAGATAGGGTATTCTATAATGCATATGATGGAGACCCAAAAAACTTGGAATTTATGTATAAAAAATTGTGCATTTACTCTTATACATTTTAAACTTCAGCCACCTTCAAAGTACTCTCCATTTGATGCACTATACCTATCAAGACATGCTTTCCATTGCTCAGAACAGTTTTGAACTAATCAGATTTGATGCTGTTTAGTGCTTCTGTCATTTTTTTCTTTTTTCGCTTCTTTCACATCAGCAAAACATTCCCCTTGGAGGATTTTGGTTTTTGTTTTTTTTTAATTCATCCAAGGATACAAATACAAGTCGCTGAGGGAGAGATTGGGTGCATAAGGAGGGTGGGGTAGGGCAGTCATGTTGTTTTTGGTCAAAAACTGCTGAGCACTCGATGTGGTGTGGTCAGGTGAGTTTGTGAATCATTCATCATGAAATGGGTAAGTACATTGAAAGAATCTCCAAAAACAAAACAAAAAAAATTCACTGAACCTGAATGCAGTCTCTCACAACAACACTAGTTGGTACAGTGATGTTGATGGGTTCCTAGGACACTTACCTGACACTTACCTGACGTGGCAAGCCTGTACTATAAGGGACCTGCCCTCCAAAAGATAATTCCATTTGGGGGGGTCTCTCTCATACTTTAGGGATTTGGACTTCATTTAACTTAAGTATGCTTCTTTAAAATCGTAAGATTTATTTCACAACTAACTCAGCAATTATTTTTAATAAATCTAGAATTTAAACGTTTTAAGGTAGTTTGATTAAAAAAAAGATTTAATAATGAATACAAAAGCTACCTTTATCCTTACAATAATTCTGAAATTATGTGCATATACTCTCAATCATTCAGTTTTCACTGGTGGTTTAATTTATTATTATATTATCATTATCATTATTATCATTATTGTTATTATTTTGAGACAGGGTCTTGTTCTCTGGCCCAAGATGAACCTAGACTCCTGGGCTTAAGCAATCCTTTTGCTTCAGCTTCACAAGCAGCTAAGATCACAGGTTCACAACCCTGTGTCTTGCTTCTCACAGGTAGTTTTAAAGAGCATGATAGATATCATCGTCTTAAATCCAGTCAATTATTATGGGATATCTTTAGCTATGTAAGAACTACATTATTTATTATTTAGATAGCTTACTTTAAATGCATGGAGCCATGACGTTGTTTGTGGAAAAGCAATCGTTGCTGACAAAAATTGTTGTTTTCTCATAGTCGGAGGTCCATTTGTTATTAAGTGACTTCTTTGTTACTGAATTAAACAATGGGCGCAGAAATGCCAGGCTTTTCAAACCATGGAGTACTCTGGATATAGTATTTATATACCAAATGATATTATAGTTGTGTGTATGTATGTGTGTGGGGTGCTTCTTGTCCAGTCCTCCCACCATGCCACTAAAAGTAATTTTGTCAAGGTTATTAACAACTCCCAAGATTCTACGTCCAGGGGACACTGCTCAGTCTTTTTACTGAATCTCTCAGTCACATTAAACATCAAACTGGCCACTCTCTTTTTCTTATAATTCTTTCTTGCTCTCCTTTCTATAACGCCACGCTCTCCTCCTTTTCTCCTATTTCAAGCTTTTTGAGCTTCTCTCTCTGGGATACTCAACCCCTAAACATCGGCATTTGTAACCTTAGCACATAGTGCATTCCTGGCACAAATTAGAAGCCTAATGGGCATTTCCTGGGTGGATTAGTGTGGGGGTATGCCTGTGCATCATATGTGCAATAGTTTATATTAATTGGTGTTGGTGTCACATCAGTTCACCTACATATGTATTAAAACTAGGAGAGGAAACATATAAAATGAAATTCTACCGTATGTGGAAGAAAAAATCCCTATTCTCTATCAATATTTTTTGAAGGTCTTCAGCAAATCAAGTAAAAGATGCTATTTTATCACATTAAATAATGAAAATCATAGGAAATGACTTTCTTCCCACACCCAGTCACTATTTCACATCCCTGACCAGATTTTCTGACATTCTTTTTCATCTCCGTCTTCTCAGCTGCCCTCTAAAGCGCCACTGGGAAATAGTGTCTTTTATTCCATACACTTTTTCTCAAATTTTTTTTTTTTTTTTTTGAGTTGGAGTCTCACACTGTCGCCCAGACTGGAGTGCAGTGGCCGCTCCCGGCCACCGCAGCCTCAATCTGCTGGGCTCCGGCGTTCCTTCCGCCTCAGCCTTCCAAGTAGCCGGAATTACAGGTACACGCTACCACACCCGGCTAATTTTTGATTTATTGTAGAGATGAGGTCTCACCAAGTTGCCCAGGCGGGTCTCGAACCCGCGGGCTCAGGCAATCCACTCACCTCAGCCTCCCAAAGGCGCGGGATTACAGGCTAAACCACCGAGCCTGGCCCTTAATTCATTTAATATTCCAAAAATCCCATGAAGAAGGAACCATTATAATCTTGGTTGTACAGATGGAAAAACCAAGGCAAAATAGCTTGCCTGAGGTTACACTGCTAGCAAGTGGTGGAGATGAGACTGGAGTCTGGGCAGTCTTGGGGCCAGGCCATGCTCTGAACCACTAGATTGAGTCTGAGATGACTTTGACCCTTTTCTGAGGGGAGAAGTTTGGACAGAAGATTTTCCAGGTTTTCTTTCTACCATTCCTCCTTTAGCCTAAAACTTTCTAATTTGTGAGAAGTGGAGATCCCCAGCATTCATTGAGCTACATGAACAGTGGGGTGGGTCATTAAAAGTTAAGTTTACAGGGGAGCACGGTGGGTCATGCCTATAATCCCAGAGCTTTGGAAGGCTGAGGTGAGAGGATTGCCTGAACTCATGGGTTCAAGACCAGCCTGGGCAACCCCTTCAGGTCCCCTCCCACTGTGGGAGCTTTTCTGTTCTCTTAATAAATCCTTCTTAAAAAAAAAAAAAAAAAAAGGCCGGGCTCGGTGGCTCAGCCTGTAATCCCAGCGTTTTGGGAGGCCAAGGTGAGTGGATTGCCTGAGCCCGGGGATTCGAGACCCGCCCAGGCCACTTTGGTGAGATCTCATCTCTACAATAAATCAAAAATTAGCCAGGAGTGGTAGCGCGCGCCTGTAGTTCTGGCTACTTGGAAGGCTGAGGGGGAAGGATCCCCGGAGCCCAGCAAGTCGAGGCTGCGGTGGCCAGGAGC
>CAUYQG010042267.1:0-20811 GCA_963574415.1 Tarsius wallacei
TAGGGAATTGATGAAAAGAGTGAATATGACTCAAGAAAGACAAGATGCAACACTGAAAGAACTTGCAACAGAGATTTTGGCAATAAAAAATTTCATCCAGAAAATAAATAACAAGATGGCAAGCATAGAAAGCAGAATTAATCTAGCTGAAGAAATAATCTCAGAACTTGAAGACCAGAATATGGAATTAATCCAATCTGTAAAAAACATAGAAAGAAGACTCAGAAAGAAAGAACAAAGCTTACAAGAGATGTGCAATTATATCAAGAGGCTGAACCTATATCTGATTGGTATCCAAGCAAAAGATAAGAAAATGGAAAACAACTTGAAGCAAGTATTCCAGGAAGTAATACAAGACAACTTTCCCCATCTCACCAGAGATGTGACCAGCCAAGCACAAGAGATACAGAAAACTCCCACAAGACATCAAAAGAGAAGACCAACCCCTAGACACAGTAATTTGCCTACACAAAGTAGGCACAAAAGAAAAAATTCTAAAGGCATCAAGAGAAAAAGGTCAGATTACCTACTGGGGAAAACCCATCAGAATAGCAAGATTTATCAAAAGAAACACTACAAGCAAGAAGGGACTGAAGCCCTATATTCAAAGTCCTCAAAGATAAACAATTTCAACCAAGAATTTCCTAACCATCAAGCTCAACTTCATCAGTGATGGAGAATTAAAATCTTTCCCATACATTCAATCCCTAAGAGATTATGCAGCTTCCATACTGGCTCTACAAGAGATACTTAAAATGGTATTAAGCACAGAAGAAAGAAAAAAAAGAATAACCACACACTTCCCAAGAAAACAGCAGAGCACAGAATCTACAGAGAATGCAGTGCAACAAGAAACTTGAAAACACACACATGCATCAACCCCAAAGCCAAAATAAAACAAACAAACAAACAAGCAAACAAAAAGCTTTATAAAAATCTTAAGACAGGGATAAACAATCACATTTCAATAATCAGCCTGAATGTGAATGGACTACATGCACCGCTGAAAAGACACAGAATGACAAACTGGATTAAAAACCATGGTCCAGTTATTTGCTGCATGCAGGAAACTCATCTGATTACAAAGAGCACACAGACTCAAAGTTAAAGGATGGAATATGAGTTTCCAGGCAAAGGGATCACAAAAGAAGGAAGGAGTTGTGATCTTAATATAAGACAAAACAACTTTAAGCTATCAAAAATTTAAAAAGATTAAAAAAACTCTATATAATGATAAGAGGTTCAATCCATCAGCAAGAAATATTTATCCTAAACATATATACACTCAACACAGAAGTGCCAGCATTTATAAAGCAACTGCTAAGTAAACTAAAACAAGATATTGACTCTAACAATATTTTAGCATGGGACTTGAATACCCCAGTAGCATCCCTACATAGATCGTCAAGGCAAAAAATCAACAAGGAGATCCAGAACCTAAACTTGATACTCAACCAAATGGACTTAATAGATACTTACAGATTATTCCATTCAACAACCACAGAATATAAATAGTACTCATCACCACATCGAACATACTCCAAGATTGATCACATCCTTGACGATAAATCAAGCTTAAACAAATTCCATAAGGTTGAAATATTGCCATGCACCTTCTCAGACTACAGTGGGGTAAAAATAAATATTAACACCAACAAAATTTACTCAAAGTCCACAAAGACATGAACACTAAACAGCATGATACTGAACAACTGCTGGGTCAACACTGAAATCAAAGCAGAAATTAAAAGGTTCCTAGAAACAATGAAAACAAAGAAACATCTTACCAAAATCTGTGGAATGCCATGAAAGCAGTTGTAAAAGAGGAATTTATATCTCTACAAGCACACATCAAGAAAATGGAAAGATCACAAGTGGACAGCCTAACAAATCACCTAAGGAAGCTGGAAAGAGAAGACCACCAAAACCCCAACTTTAGCACAAGAATCCAAATCACCAAATAAAAACCCAAATACAGGACATAGAAGACAAAAATATCATAGAAAACATCAACAAAACAAAAAGCTGATTCTTTGAAAGAATTAACAAGATTGATGCACCCCTAGCCAGAATGACCAAGAAAAAAAGAGAAAAAGTCCAAATAAACACAATCAGAAATACAAAAGATCAAATCACAACTGACCCTGAAGAAATAAAAAATATTATCACAGATTACTATGTACACCTATATGGAAACAAACTTGATAACCTAAATGAAATGGAGAACTTTCTGACATCACACAACATCCCCACGTTGAAACAAGAAGACACTGAGACACTAAACATACCAATAGCAACCCAGGAAATCACTGTGTCATATGAAAACTACCTACAAAAAAAAAAAAAAAAAATACCCTAGAACAGATGAGTTTCCAGCAGAATTCTATAAAACATACAAGGAGGAGCTGATACCAATCTTATTGAAAGAATTCCAAGCAACTGAGAAAAATGGAATTCTCAAATCATTTTATGAAACTAACATCACACTGATACCCAAACCAGGTAAAGATCAACAAAAAAAGAAAACTCGAGGCCAATATCCCTTATGAACATAGATGCAAAAATCCTTAACAAGATTCTAGCAAATCAGATCCCAAAACACATCTCAAAAATCATCCACCATGACCAAGTAGGCATCATCCCTGGGATACAGGGCTGGTTCAACATTCGCAAGACCCTAAATACAATTAAATACATCAACAGATATAAAAACAAGAACCATATAATTATATCATCAGTTTCAGAAAAAGTTTTTGATAAAATCCAGCATCCCTTCTTGATAAAAACACTCAAACACCTAGGTATAGAAGGAACAGACCTCAAAATAATAAGTGCCTTCTACGATAAACCCACAACTAACATATTGCTAAATGGACAGAAACTGGAAACATTTCCCCTGAAAACTGGAACAAGACAAAGCTGCCCACTCTCACCCCTCTTGTTCAACATTGTGTTGGAAGTCCTAGCTAGGGTTATTAGGTGAGAGAAGAAAATCAGGGGTATCCAAATAGGAAAAGAGGAGGTCAAGTTATCCCTCTTTGCAGATGATAAGATTCTATACCTTGAAAATCCAAGAGAATCTGTCAAAAACTTGCTTGCATTGATAAAGGACTTTGGCAAAGTCTCAGGGTACAAAATAAACGTGCAAAAGACAGTGGATTCCTATACGCCAACAACAAGCAGGCAGATTCACATAAAGAGCACAATTCCATTCACAATAATCACCATAAAAAAAGGAAATACTTCAGCATCTTCCTAAACAGCAAAGTGAAAGACCTTTACAATGAGAACTACAAAACATAGCTCAAACAAATCCAAGAAGACACAAACAAATGAAAAAATATCCTGTGCTTATGCATAGAAGGAATCAACATTGTTAAGATGTCCATCCTACCAAAGATAATCTACAGATTCAACGCAATACCCATTAAATTATGAACATCATTCTGCTCAGACCTGGAAATGAAAATACAGATATTCGTGTGGAACCATAAATGACCACGAATAGCCAAAACAATCCTTAACAAAAGCAAGCAAGCAGGAGATATCACACTTCCAGACTTCAAACTTTACTATAAGGCTACAGTATTCAAAACAGCCTGGTATTGGGACAAGAACAGGCATGTAGACCAATGGAGCTGGACAGAGATTTTGGAAGCAAAGTCTCAATTTCTCAATCAACTCATCTTTGACAAAACCTCCAACAATAATCACTGGGGAGAAGAGAACCTGTTAAGTAAATGGTGCTGAACTGGCTGATCATATGCAGAAGGTTGAAACAGGATCCCTACCTATCACCATACACAAAAATTAACTCTAAATGGATCAAAGCCCTAAATGTAAAACCTCAAACTACAAGAATCTTAGAAAATTCAGGAAACACCATTATGGAAATTGGAACTGGCAACCAATTCCCAATCAGAACCCTAAGTGCCCCTATCATAAGAAATAAGATACACAAGTGAGATCTCATCAAACTGACGAGCTTTTGCAAAGCAAAGTAAATGGGAAAATATTTGCCAACTGTATAACTGACAAAGGCCTAACATCTAGGATCTACAAGGAACTCAAATGCACCAAAAGGAAAAAAGCAAAACAAAACAAAACAAAAAAACCCATTTAAAAAGTGGGCAAAAGACATGAATAGACACTTCTCAAAAGAAGACATATGGGCAGTCAACAGACCCATGAAAAAGTGCTCAGCCTCGCTAGTTATCAGAGAAATGCAAATCAATGTCACATTGAGATACCACCTAACCCCAGTAAGAATGGCCATCATTAATAAAGCAAACAATAACAGATGCTGGCAAGGATGTGAAGAAAAAGGAACATTTCTACACTGCTGTTGGGAATTCAAAGTAGTGCAACCTCTTTGGAAGACAGTGTGGTGATTTCTGAAAGAACTAGAAATTGACCTTCCATATGATCCAGCAATTCCTCTATTGGGAATATACCAGGAGAAACTCAAATCATTCTATAAAAAAGATACCTGCACACATATGTTCATTGCAGTTCTATTCACAATAGCAAAAACATGGAATCAACCATGCTGTCCATCGAAGCTGGACTGGATTTTTAAAAATGTGGTACATATTCACAATAGAATATTATGCAGTCATAAAGAATGACAAACATATGGACATGACAGCAACTTGCATGGATTTAGAGTCGATCACACTCAATGATCTATCACAGAAACAAAGAACAGAGTACCATATGTTCTCACTCATAAGCAGAACTTTAACAATTATCATAATCCTATAAGAAAGGGATTGGCACTGGTGGGAAACTGCCAGGGGAGGGGCTGGGATTGGCAGTTGAGGAAAACCTCTAGAGGAGGGAGGAGCATACCTCATCAACAAAGGTACCTGCATAATCATTTGCATACCTAACCCTAACTGTACCCCACACCTTAAAAAAAAATCACACACGCAAAAAAATTAATTAACTAATTAATTAAATTTAACAGTAAAAAAAGATAACATTTACTGTTATAGTACTTGGACATATCTTGAAGAAATGGATAGCTACTCAAAGAAATTAAGCAACAGAATATTGTCAGATATGTATTTAAGATAGATTCTTCTGGAAACTCTTAAGAAAGGATATGAATGTAAAAAGACCAAGTTTACTGAAACCTGTTATGGTAGAATGTAGTTAGTTCAAATGAGACATGATAAAATCACAAGTTGAAAGGATATAAACTAAAACACAAATTTTGATAGTTAAGTCATAAACTACCAAAACGTTATGTTTACTAGAATGAGGAACATGAAATGAATAAATTAAGATTTATACATCGGAATATCATTGACCAGTTTAAAATGTAGTATGTGTAACTTCCAATTCTGCCACTGATTTTCAATTCAATCTTAACAAAATAACACAAATAACAAACCTTTGTCTCTATTTGAAAAATGGTAAAAAAAAAAAAATAGCACTTTGAGTGGTTTCAGTAAAGTTTAAGCATTGAACACTGTAAGTTTCATACTTAATATCACCATTATCATGAACAAGAGAAGAAAAATAAACTATTATGGATGAATCAACTGTTATCTACAAAGTGTCAATGGCTAGCTGAACATTTCACACTGAATGATCCAGATACCTTGACTCCTAGTCTTTGGATTCAGATTTAAATCAACAGGAAAAAAATGACTAGAATGTGTCTTACAATATTAGGAGGCAATGTAAAGGAGCCAGTTATGTTTGCTTATCCTAAATTTATGGTGGTGGTCCCCTACCCAGATCTGTTATCCATCCATAGCTGCTGCTTATGTGCATGGTGGAAAATGTGAAAAACTATGATTTTATCTAACAGTTTGGATGATGAACAGGAAGGAAATAGCAGACAAATAGGTGCAATAAATGTCTGTGGCATTGTCAGGAGACTATGAGAAGAGGAAGAGGAATATCTTAAATAACACGGCAAAACCTTGCTCCAGTCAGGTGGTACCATTTGGGGTATACTGTCTTCAGAAAGACATTGTTTATTTAAATGTACTATATCTATATTTATATACTATATTTGTATACCAAATCTAAATAGAATAAACCAGTAAATAAAGACAGGAAGTTGAAAGCTAAGGATATGACAAATAATCAAGACATTAAATGTTCTAATGAGGCTGAGTAACCGTTATGGTGGATATGTTTGTGCAAGCAAGTGATGAAAGTCAAACTTTGTGGCCATGGATGTGTAAATTAACAATTTCAAAAATAAAGTTTTGGGGAATAATGATGGCAGAGTCCAATATACCACCATGAGAATATGACTTAGATAGATCAATCAAAAAAATGATTAACTGGAGATAAGGAGCACAAAAAATGTGAGATGTTGGGTTTAAATAGCTTGTTGAGATTTGGCATTATTAACATGAGTTATCTATGGTGAAGGGTTTGTCATCAGACCAAATTAGATTGTAAAAATAGTGGTAAATGAGGAAACGAAGACAAAATGTATTACTAACACTCGTGAGAAATTTGACTATGAAAGGAAAGAAGCTTACTTTCAATAGCACTGCCTAACATAGACTATAATCCCATCAGTCCTTCAAGATGATCTCTGAATTTCTGACAGGTAAAGATTCAAGACTACTGAAATGTATACTTTAAAACTGTTAAAATGGTAGATTTGTGTTGTTTATTTTATCATAATAACAAAAAGAAGATTCCTTCTAACTAGTAAGTTGAAACACATAGAAAGATGATATATATTATCCATCTCACAAGGTCACTGTGGAAACTAATAAAGGAACAGACTGATCTGATGGTCAAATTTACTAAAAATGCATTGAATTTTTATTAGTATAACTCATTCATGAAGGGTGTACTCTTAATTTGTACTTAAGTTCTTAATATATTCTGCATGCAAAAATAAATTACAAAATTTTAGAAATGTATATTTCTGCACTAAGTTTTAAAAAGCGTTTTCTGTCTGAAACCTTGCCAAGAAGTGAGTATGTGGCCTTTAATATAGCTTGTGGGATGATACAGACAAAAAGCTTCAAATTAAGTATTGACATTTGATCTGATTTTTTTTTCCTCTTTTAATTTTTATTTTAAAATTGTGAGGTACAATTCAGGGTTAGGTATACAAATATTCACGGTGCAGATACCCCTGTTGATGGAGTGTGCCCCCCCCAGGCAGATATCAGCTACTGTCAATCCCGCCTTCCTCCCTCCGCCCCCCACTCCCCACCGTAGTTTCCTGCTACTCTACTGTCAATTCTTTTCTCATAATATTATGATAGTTGTTCAAGGTCCACTTATGAGTGAGAACATGTGATATTCAGCTCTTCGTTTCTATAAGAGATCACTCAGTAGTATAATCTACCTTCCATGTGACCCCACAATCTCCCTACGGGGAATATACCCGTAAGAACTCAAATCACTCTATAAAAAAGATACCTGCTCATGTATGTTTATCGCAGCATTGTTCACAATAGCAAGAACATTTGAATTTTTAATAACAAAAATGATGGCGATTTAAGCATTTTTATTTTATTTAAATAAGATACATATTGCATTCATGGAAAGGTTTAACAGTGGTAAAACATTTTCTTTATCTCTGTCTTTTTCCTTGAAACAGTTAAAACAAGCAGAAAAGAAAAGAAAAGAAATTTATGATAAAAAAGTTATCTGAGTGTGTAGGAATAAAGGAGAGCAGAAGATGATATAAAATTAACAGGTTTAGAGGCTTTAAAATAAATTTCACATTATTTTGATGAAGTGTTTATCTGTTTTTTGTTTTCTATTTTATTTCTATTTCTATTTTTATTATTCTATTTTTAGGGTTTATTTATTTTTTACTTATTTAAGGAAAATTCTTATTTTTGTGAAGTAATACATAAATGTTTCAGTGAAATACTAAATCCAGGGTTTTACTCACAGAAATTCAGACTTGGACGATAACTCTGTTTGTTAAGAATTACAGGAAGAAGAGTGGAATGCAATTACATAAATACGTCAAGTAATCCTATAACAATAAATATATTTATTTAAATGTCAAGTTTTCATTGGGCTAGAGACCATGATGTTTTGTCCAATAACAACGTTTTTCTTTCCAAATGGAAGATGGTAGAAATTGTCACTGAATGTTACCTGCTGAAAAAAATAAGTGAAAATTTGTTGAGAATCAGTAAATAACTAGCAATTGTATTCATAGTAGTCACATTCTCTTAAATTACCTGGAACACCGAATTAATCAATACTGAACCACTGACTATAGGAAAATGCAGGGTTAGGCTTCTGCTACTTCAATTCATAACATTTTCATCATGGATTAATATGTAACATTGGTTTATGTGTTTTTGTTTAAAGTGACCTGATTTAATACATGTTATTGATTCATTAATATTTAAGTCATGGTCAACAACAGCACTATAACGTCTGCCTAAAACTAACTTTCCAACAAACATCGTTTCTCCATAAAGAATAACACTGGTGCTTATGAATTCTAATCAGTTCTTCAGCATTACACTTGGCACAGCATTTTAAACAGAAAAAATTTTAAAAACCTCAAGCATGGGGAAAATGTGGTAGTAAATAGATCACAAAACGTATCAGAATACAGTATGAAAGCTGAAATAAGGTAGAACTTTGCCTTACTGAACGTCAGCTGGGGTCATGTACATTAGGAAACAGATATATTATCAATGTATATGTCTACAAATGATCATAAAGGCACTAAAAGTATGTATTTTGGGAATAGAAATCAATTTTAGTGAGTAAGAGAATCTGCAAATATGAAATCCGTGAATAATGAGTATTGCCTGTGAATTTGCAAATATGAAATTCATGAAAAATGAGCATTGTCTAATACAGGCAATACTCTTACATGAAATTGAAAAAAAAGCTCAGGGATAAGGTGATAATTGGGAAGAGCAAATGCTCTGTTCTGGATGGAAATTAAAGTGATGAAAATATTAAATGCCAAAATTATTTGATTTCTTGCATACTACACAGACTTAACAAAGAAAAGTAAAATAGAGAAAAACACTGAAAATATAAAATTTATACTGGTGATTTTCATCTTATATATCTCAGCTCTTAGGTTAAAGTGAATTTTACTAGATATAAATCAGAATGGAAAATAACTTAGTTTACACTACTTAATTTACTAACAAAAATTAAATATTAGTGTTTAATACATTATTAATATAGTGGGTTAAAGTAAAATTAATTTCTGCCAAAAGAAAAAAACTTAATTTGAGACTTTATGTATATATATTTTTCTTTTTTATTTTAATATATGAGTAGTCACTAGGGGTTTTTGTTAATGATACTTAACTTTTTTCTCATATCATTTTTGTTAAATTATAAGATTGTAATCTTAATAGTACTAGAATAACTTTGTAACACATTTCCTTTCTGTTTCTTTTTTTCTTTCTAATTTATTTCAATTCTACAGAAATAGGTTAATGTAATAGCATTTTTATTCTTTTCACAATTTCACAATTAGGTTGAAAGATTATACCTTCAAATGGCCAATATAGTTGGCAAAAAACAAGCACAGCCTGATAGTAACCTTTTTATCTTCTAAATTTGCTTTTCTCAGAATTACTTTCCTCTACAAAGGAACAGCAGCATTGAAAAGTCAATCAAATTAATGAGAAAAAAATTCAGATAATAACTAGTATGCAATATTGCTTTAGAGCCATGAGAGTGACTACTATCATTTTTACATCTTCTAAAGATCATAAATAAATCATGGTACAACATGATTTATGTTTTCTGTAGGTAGGAAGAAAGTGATCTATATGCCTTTCACTGATGCTTATGTAGATTAGTAAATTCTGGATCTCCAAAATATCATAATTCTTCTCCTACTGGATGTCATTGTTCACTAGTTCGCCCAGACTGTACAGCCTAGACTGTACAGTATTTGAGAAAACGACTAGAATTTCCCATGTAATTCAGATAATGACTCTAGAAAGAGTGAACAGACAGCAAATCTTATCCACACACTCTATCGAACATTCCAAGAATAAAACAAAAAATATATATACAGGACTTGCTTATCTTTTCCCTCTTATACCCTCTCTTTAGTCTTGAAAGCAAAACTGAATTTACTAAGAGGGATGCTACCACAGAGATACTGCCCTATTATTTTTAAAGCAAATAATTATAGATACCTGTATCTGTTTATTAGCAAGCAGTTACTTTCAACACCACACATATTTGCAAAACAAATTCTATGAAAATGTCTAGACCTTAAAAATGTATAATGCCAATAGTATTTAACCCTTTCAAATGAGAATTATATTCAAGCTTCTGAGTTTGGCCTTCTCTTAATTTTTTTCGGGATAACTAGCATTTCAAATGTTTTCAGAGTACGTGTTTTACAGCATAGCTAAAAGTCTGAAGACCCTGATGATCATCTATCTTTGAGTTAATAATCTATCAGTCATTTGGGGAATTGCATCTTAGAAAAATCTGTTTCTAAGACTGGATCCATTTGCAAAATATCAATTTGGATTTCTTTTTAATTGTAAAATTCTCAGGGAAGTTGATGCTACTGCTTATTGTGAAAAATTAGTTGTTTTGATGCAAATATGCAATATTAAATTACCAAAGATTCCTTCAGATATTTAGAATTCTGAATATTTCTATAGCAAATGCATCTTATATCAAATATTTACATTTGCACTTTAACCACGGAATTTTTAAGTGACTAAACTTACTAAAACCATGTCCTGCTTACTGAAATATTCATGGAAATACCAATGTTGTTGCAATACCAACAATATATAAATGATTGAATAAAATTAATCTATTATACCCTTTACCTTCAATTTGACATGCTTCATGGAGCAATACAAGAGTGGAGCTAGACCTATAGTTTTTTCACTCAAAAATTTCATTCTTGTTGATGCATATTTTTCAGGTCAGCTGGGGCTTTGAGAGTGTCAGCTCAATGGGGTCAGTCTGGAGGGGCTGGTAAGCCTAGCCCCGGAAGTGTCAGCTCTAACGGCCTGGAGAGCCAAGCCCTGAGAGTGTTGCTGGTTCGGTATGCTGGCAAGACTAGCTCCCGGAGTGTCTCAGCTTCGGAATCTCTCCTTCTCATCGCAGCTCTCCTGGTTCAGCCAGCCTCTGGGGTGCACGGATTTTTGACTCTGACATCTTCTGCAGCTCTTCACGTTGCAGCTCTTCAGGGTTGAGGTTCTTGTCTCATGCCCACGAAGAATGAGGGACATGGATTGCTGGAAAGTGAGAAAGCATGATTTATTGATGATAAAAAAGCTCCCACAGCAGGAGGTGACCCGAAGAGATTGCGGTCTAGGGCTGAAAACCTAGTGCTTATATATCCCTAAGTCAAAGCCCATTGGCTCACATTAGCTGTGAGCTGTAGCTTTTCTTGTCAGTATTAAGGACCAATCAACAGGAGGGAGGGGCCTAATGGTGAACTGATTGGTTGCTTTTCAATTCCATCAGTGAGTATTTAAGCTCTAGCTTGAGAGGCTTACAGGGAGCTTGTTTACCAATGCTGAGCCTGAGAGGACTACTGGGAATTCGCTACATTGTTACCAGAGAATCCTCTTGTCTGTCTGCCTAGCCTTTCTCTAGCTATCTCCTGTCTCCTTACTAGGTGGGACACCCATGGAGTTGCACTGCTCAGAACACCTTTCAAAAGATATCTAGACAGTCATCCTGGAGTGAACATGAATTGACAAATAATGGGCAGAGGAAAAAGTTTCCACAAAGGAAATGGAGGTGTATCCAAAATTAGTAGACAGGAAATATTGGTGTTGTTACAATGCCTATAATTTGCTTTAAAATACTTTAAGACTGTGACCTGAGCTTATTCTGTTAAAGCAATATAATATCTCATTTGACGCTAACAACAATCAATTGTCCTGAGAATCAACCTTCCAGTATGGTGTTTTATCATAAAGCCCAGGTACCCTAGGGGCAGCACTGAGAGCTCTTCATTTATCTACATTGTCATCGGCACATAAGGTTTTATTAATTCGTACATAAAATGCAATAAAAATAGTTGTATGTGCAAAATTAGCAACTTGTAATTTTTATAGGATGAATAATCTCTCAATAGTGAAACAAAACATTTCAAGAAAAATAGAGTGGATAACATAGTTTATAGACACTTGTCATCATTTATGTATACAGTATTAAAGCCCAGAGAGTTCTGAAGCCTATTTCTCAAGGAATGGCATTCGAAGCATGGTTTTCAAATAGGGATGGTTTGATGAGCTGATGGTTCAGAAGCATTTCTGGTTGCTGATTTTAAGTATATGGGGGATAAGCTCTTGTATCTGGATCATTCTTGGATCTGCCAAATGTTGACTTTTCATAAAATATGATGAGATCATCCAAAGTACAAGGAGTTGGCACTTCATGGAGGCTATGGGATAGATAGTACAATTGCTATTATGCTTCTTACTAAAGAAAATCTGGGTTGGGTGCTGTATGCCTGTAATCCAAGCACTTTGGGAGGCAGAGGTGAGAGGATTGCCTGAGCCCAGAGGTTTCAGACCAGCCTGGACAACTTGGTGAGACCTCATCTCTTCAATAAGAGATCATGCCACTGCTCTCCAGCCTGGGTGATAGAATGATTCTGACTAAAAAAAATTTAAAAAAAAAGAATAATAATTAATAATTGCTTGATTGTGTAATACTTTACTCCATCACTTACTTTGATAAAACCTTCAAAAAAAAATAGCTGGGATATCAAAGAAATCCCTTGATATCATGAGTCAGGCTTCATGATTTTGAGGAGCTGGGCTGGTACTCATAAGTAGGTCATGATGTACTCTATTGCATTTCAAGCACCCAGAAGAGCAACACAAGATAACTCTGTGACCATAATAAAGTGAATAGAAAAACACACACACACACAAATATCACTCTGCTAATCACTTTTTTTTTTTTTTTGCTGCTGTTTTGTTTTCTAAACACAGACAGAGACATGGTAACTGGGCAGCCACAAAAATGATCAAACTTTTTCTTTTTGGCTAATAAGAGTAACTGGTGAGTCTTCACTGATTATAGCCTTCACTAACTTCTGTTCTTCCCACACTCTAGGTAATATTAAGATGTATAATCATAGAATGATATCTGCTTCCTGACTGGATCCATTCTTGAACCAAATCCTACTTTCTTATATCATCCACAAAATTGCCTACCACAAGCACAACTCCTGTAAGTCCTTTCTAACACCCCCCTGATGGAAACATCTCCAGTGATCTGTGTGTCTTCCCTTTCTGCAATGGTTAATCAAACACAAGTTGCACAACTGCAGGACTGTTCCTGATGGTCTCTGACTGAAGCACTAACACGTAGATATGTTCTAATTCCAATTTTTAAATCCTCCTTTGTAATACAGTAGAAACCATTTAGTCAAAATAACACTAACATTGTTAGCCTATAAAATTTAAAGCAAGATTTTTAAACAAGAATGTATGTACTTGAATAGAGTCCCTGGTTCTAGAATTAACCAACTCTTTATCATATAGCATACTTGAGATATTTTGCTTCCAATTTCTTTCCACATAAACATTAAATATTAAGCAGTCATAAAAAAAGGTTTCTTATTCTTAACAATTTTGAAAATTATGTGTCAATATTACAATATGGCTATACCAATTAAACTTTGTATTTTTCCTTACAGTCACTCTGTAGTCACATTCGGACATAGGAAATACTTACAATAATCTCAATATTCTTAGTTTTCTGATTTCAATTGAGTTTAGGGGATATGGTGAGTGCTCTATATGTGTGGCTCATGACTTATTCTATTTAAAATTATTTTCACCACTCCTCAATTTTTAAAAATATTTTGTTCATCTCTTCCCAATAACGTCAGCAAACTAAATTCTGTGCTTGCATATGTCCAAAATTAAAGCAGATGTAAAGCAGATTTTAGTAGTCCAACTCTTTCTTGAATTGGTTTATTTTAGTGAAGCTAGTGTTTTTATTTTACAATAAATTGCCTGAAGATGAAGTTCTGCTGTTATAACAGTATCAGGTTAACCATATCCTAAGTCATTAACATAATTTTTTTTAATAGAAAAGATATACTGTAGTCCAACTTCTGTTTCTCTAAGATGTGCATTTGTTCTTATAATTTTATTGATGAATGTATTTAATTCAAAAGAACATCTGTTTCTTCTTGCTGCTATGACTGGCCGTGTAAGGAAGCTCACATGAGACTGAAAGTACAGGTAGATCTAAAGGTCCTGAAAGAAGAAAAAACACCGGAGAAAGAGATAGAGAGAGGGAGAAGCCTAGGCTAGTCCCACTCCTTCCAGGAGTTGCAATTGAGCAATTATAATAGAAATATGATCATAGATATGCAACCATCATGAACACCTAAACTTTAGTCAGGTTGCCAGCTAATTATAAATGCAGGGGTAAGGGTAAATGAATGAGCCCAGCAGGCATTCTCTAGAGCAGACAGCAACTTCCAGCTGAACATGTTCCAAGTTGCAGAAATGGTCAACTACCTTAGAACAAGGACTCAGTCATCATGACCATTGAATCCCATAGGCCTAGAACACTCAGTAATGTTTTTTTTGGGTGAAAAAAAAGGTGATTGAAAATAACCTGACAGGAAGAGACAGGTTGGGGCATCATGAAGTCACAGAATGGAATCAAGGGAAAAAAGCTACTGAGGAATGAGTCATCTTATATAAAAACACACAACACAGCCAGGAGATAAGACGAACAGAAATGGAAGCATGTAGCCATCTTCTTTCAGCACTTACAGAAAAAATGATTTCCCATAAAGTATGCATGATTGCTTAACAATCTCATCCACACTCACTGATGAAAATAAAAAACTGTTAATATAATAATTTTGGGCTCTTTCTGTACACAGATCAAATGCTATCCACATCATAAAAACCTGCCCTAACATAAGTAAGAGCTTTCCTTCTCAGTGTTCCCACAGCACTTGACCCAGCATGTTCTTCATTTGAGTGCTTATTACTTGGTACTCCAATGACCATTTTCACAAGTGTCTACACTACCACGCTGTGAGTTTGTTGAAGGCTTATTTCTATAAGTTGGAGTTTATAATAGAAATTCAATAATTTGTAACTGAAGAAGAAATTATGTGATTTAGTAAAACAAGAAAGAAACATGTTGTAGTCCCAGACTTGCTTCTTATACATTCTGAGGACTTGAGTGAATCACTAATCTCGTTGAATGCTAAAAGTCAAAATAAAAATAAAAATAAGAAAACCTGGAAACAATCACCAAAAACAAAACAAAATTTCCCACCAATTTCTCAAATAGAATGAAAGTTGAGCGTATTTCAAAACTACTCAGTATTATTTAAAAGCTAAAAGCTATGTAATGATATGATAGTGACTAGTATTACCCTCTCCTCATCTCTTCTCCAAGATGTCTTTTATTTCAATTTCTACTCTAAGTTACTTAAAGAAGAATTACTAGCTTTTCTCTATAAATCTACAGACTAAAATGATCTAGTGTAGTGCCCAGTCTTGCATTAGCAAGAACAATTGAAGTTAATATAACCTTCTAAGGGACAAGTTATTTCATTATAATGAAAATGGAATTGTATGCTTCTCCAAGATTATACTAAAATGTTTGCTTAGCAGAAAAGTCTGTTTTAAGTCCCTGAAGTCACTTTTGTATTCTTAGAAAACAAGTTAAATGTATTATTTGTGGAAAAAATGTGACAATTCAAACAAAAGCATGCATGATACACATCTTTCCTATTAATGGAGTATAAATTATTTTCATTTTGTATAATATTGGTTCCACAGTGTTCGGTCCTTTGTTCATTCAACACACTCTTACTAAATGCCAAAAATGTTCCAGGTGTGCTTCTTAGTCCGAAACATACATCAGTGCCAGATAAAGTCCCTAGTAAGAAAGATTTTGAAAATGCATGCAAAACATATCAGAACTTCAGATAGCTATATGTGCAATAAATTGCTCAGATAGGGTTAGACTTTGGAAGCAATTATTGTGTGAGCAGGAGAACACTTTTCTTTTAGTGCAATCAGGGAAAACTTCTCAACAGAGGTTACATGTGTGAAAAGATCTGAATCAAGTAAGAAAAAAATCAGAGATCTCAGTTCATTGCAGACAAAAAAATGTAATAATATACCTGCAAAGGCTCAGTTATAGAAAAATTGTGTTATGGTAGAAAAGCAACAAAAAGAAGAAAATGAATGGAGTAAATTGGGAATATGTGGTAAAATACATTGAAAGAGATCTCATGTTACAAAATGACTAGTGACTAACTTTATTTTACTATGATGTATAAAACATACTATTATGCAATATTATGCTTTCAGATAGTGCTGACATTGTTTAAAACCACTTTATAAACAATTAGATTATGGTGGGGTGGGAGGGTAATATCAAAACTTCTTTCTTCAATTTCTTATCTATTCCCCCATTTGAATTTAGAAACAGTTGATAAGCAAAGAAGTAAAACAGATAGAGATAAAAATGTCAACTTATTATTTACAAGCTAGAGGGCATAATGTCACTATAGAAAATTTTGTTGTTGTTTTGGATTTTTTGAATTGGAGTCTCACTCTGTCACCCAGGATGTAGTGCAGTGCCATGATCATGGCCACATCAGACTCGACATGCTGTGCTCAGGTGATCCTTCCTCCTTAGACTTCCCAGTAGCTGGAACTACAGGCATGTGCCACCATGCCTGGCTAATTTTTTTTTTTTTTAACTTTTTGTAGAGATGAGGTCTCACCAAGTTGCCAAGGCTGGTCTCAAACCCGTAGGCTCAGGCAATCCTCTCACCTCAGCCTCCCAAAGTGCTGGGACAAGTGAGATTGTTAACATGACACCGTGAATTAAGCATATTTATTTAGGTAGTCTTTGTTAAAGGTGAAAATGTCCAGGTTGCTTCTACTATAGGGCAGAGGGAAAACCAAGATGTATGTGTTTTCATAACTTGATCTGCCACCAAAATAAAGCCCAAAAGTGCTCTGCATCTAGATGTATCTCTCTGAAGGAGATATTCCAATTTCCTTCCTTCAAAAACCAAAATCGTTTTTAGGAAATTGTCCATAAAAAATGAAAATATAATTTAAAGAAACATGAGCTATGGTAAAACATAAGTGAGGTGATATTATATCTTGGTTAGCTCATACCAGACTCAGTGCTGCTGATTTTAGCAAAATGATTAGTTGTATACACTTTGACTATAAACTCCTCCAGTGACTCTAGGAATGAATATGTATCCCTTTCCCCTTACAATACATTCACATTTTTTTCTTTGTCTTTGGAAAGACTTTTCAGTTCATATTTTCTCACATGTATAAAGATATGCTTTATATAATTAGAAATTTGTATATTTTCAATACACCATGACCCTTAGGCAGGAGAGTAATTTTAATATCAATTTAAACTATTAATCGAATGATTCTCATTTTAACAACATTTTGAATCATTGTAAAAAATGTACACCCATTATGATTCTGCTGTAAAAAGGCCTAATGCACAGAAAAATTTGTAAAGACTAGACAGAAGGAACATTCTCATTACTCACTTTTATTTTAATTAAATGGTCTCCCCTCTTATATGTGGTTTTAATTGCCTGATTCAGATATCTCTAAAATATCTTTTTTCTCTCTAATTTATGTCATTGAATATTATTCCTAATATCTCTTGTTCTAAGTTATGTAAAACTGCCTACCCGACAAATCAGCATTATATTTTACAACTTTTATTTAATAATGTATATTGCAGAAGTTTAGTGGTAAAACTCAGATTGTGAGAAATTACAACTTTGTTTCTAGAATTGACTGCATTACATTCAAGTTTTCTATTTGGTCTCACTTCAGCAGAATTAGTTATTAGGTATTTTGTATGACTTATTTGGTGGACTTACCATTTATATTTACTAGTATTCAGTTGCTAAACTGTCTACATGGAAACATTTTTTTTCTCTTTTAAAAGAGAAAAATTATTTTTCATATGTTTGCATAATTATATGCTCATGTGAAAGACATGTTTTTCCACATTGACAAAAACTCTGACAACGGGTCTTAATTTCCTCTGAGACTAATTCCTTTACATTTTTAGGTTAGTAATGGATCTCTTTATTCCTGAATGATACATTTTATATTTACTGTCCTGTCTTTTCTAATAATTTCATTGTATGAATTTTTATTTAGTTCCTTCACCCTGAATTATACAAAAAAATGAACAACAGTATAATTTATGGATTCTAGTGTTTAAAATATATTCATCATCTCAAAGACACATATATTCTCAAGCATATAATTATTATGAGAAAACTACACAATGATAAAAAATTCATGATTATTCTTTAGTGTTCACAATATTATGCATTTCCTAGAAAAATTCATCTATGAATTAAATGCTAAAAGAAAATGATAAACAATTATTCAACAATAAAATAATGCTTATTTATTTGAATCTTTTGCCATTAAGAAATAATACTGTTTTGTCAAACACATTGCAGTTAAAAAATGTGCCCAGATCTTACACTGACCAATCTACAATAAAAATAGAATTAATAAATGATTGATTAATGTTTTATAGTCAAATGTTTCATTGTAAAATTACTGTGGTACAGATTGCCAAATGTTTTTCTATAGTGATTTTTATTTTTCCATTAGAAAAAGAAACTTCAAAGGTTAGCTGATTTTATGGTTTAGAATAAGTAATACAGTTTATCTTTTCTTGGAAGAATAACCACTTGACCAAGTCTGACCAATGAGAATGAATAGAAGAGTTACATGAAATTCCTGACTTTTTATCTTTGGAGGAAACAGATATACTCTGTACATTCTTCTAACTAGAACACAGATTTTCAAGCAGAGTTAGCATCCATCTTACATCAAATGACAGAAGGCAGTATTAAAATTGGCAGAACATTTATTTACATTCACTAGCTGCTATGTGTCAGACATTCTTCTAAGCACAGGTGATAGAATTGTGAACAAAATAGACACAAATTTTAACACCCATGTAGCATTCATTCAATCAAGTGCATGTTTAAACCTTGTTTTATGAAACTGTTAGTATCAAATTTTAATTAAAGGTTATCTTTAAGCTAATAAGAAAACAATTTTATATTTTGCCACTGATTTTGTATCAAAAGTATGTGCTTAATCTTGTTATTATTATCTTTTCACTAAGTAATATTTTGTCTTTATCCTGACATCTTGGTCCTTAATAACCTAGATTGAAACCCCTTCCAAGCCTCCTACTCTAAATCACTAAGATCAGTGTCATGCATCCTACATTTCAATCACAATTATTCTCTCTTGCTTCTCTAAATTTATTATGTACCCAAAAATATCAAAGCTTTTTCTAGAAAAGGCCATATATGAGATCTTACAATTAAGTTCACAAACTCATCCTAGAGAAAGTATTACATAACTCATTGCTGAATATCACTATGGTCACCTTCAGAGTACTCCTCTTGAAAAGTTATGCATCAATACCAGTGCTTAGTCCACCTATCAGGGCAATTTTGGAACACATTTTCTGGAATGGCGAACAGAGCTGTAGTCATATTACCCTTGATGCCCTGAATATCATCAAAATGTCTTCCTTTCAAAATTTCCTTTATCTTCAGGTAAAGAAAAAAGTCATTGGGGGGCAGATCAGATGAATAGGGAGGGTGTTTTAGTAGTTATTTGCTTATTAACTAAAATCTCCCTCATACACAGTGCTGTGTGAGTTGGTGCATTGTTGTGATGAGAGAGATCCTTTAAGGCCATTTTTGCACACATCTTTCCCATGCCAAGATTTTCAGTTAAGATTTTTCTAGCTGTATCTCTGCTGATGTTTATTTCGTCTGCTATGCTTCTCACAGTTAGCCAATGATTTCGGTGCACAATGTATTTTTGCAATGTTTTCATCAGTTCTGCTCATTATTGGCTGTCTTGACCTCCCTTCATCAGAAAAACGTTCACTAATTTGTGCACTGCTGTTTTCTTCAGGGCATTATCTCCATAAACTTGTACTAACATGTCCCTGATTTTACTTCCACTCTTGACAAGTTTAACAACAAATGTAAATTTTGTTCATTTCTCTAATTCAAGCTCTGATATTTTTGCGATGGCACACAAAAGCATGCAGCAACAGTAATGAACTCCACTGAGCAAGACACCAGCACACATCAACATGAACACAGTTGTGAGACATTGATGTACCAAGGTTGTGAAACCTTACCGAGTTGTTTGTACAGTGCTGTCAATGTAAGCGCACAGTGGCAAGTTCGCGAACTTAATTGTCAGTTCTTATATTAAATATGTTTGACTTTGTAGGTCAGTGAAGTAGTGCTAAACTGGCCATAGACAATGAATAAAAAATAAGGAAGTGCATGCATTTTATGTTTCAATATACAGTATTGGTATTTATAAAAACATGCAACAAGCCAGATTTATCGAATAGGCTAGTGTTTGTTAACCCCTGGCCATACATTTTATGCCTTAAATATCATTCACTTTCACATATTCACATTAAGAAGCCTTGGTCATTTTAAAATTCCAAAACCAGTCCACTTTCCCATGAGGTCTCTCTGGATCCCTTCTTGGTCTGCACAGCCATATCAGTCTCTGTTCTCTATATTTGCCCTGTATAAACAACGTCATGGTTGACTGAATGTTTTACTTTTAATCTAGATGTTTTGGCATTGTTTAGATATAATCACAGTTGTAACTTCCCATACAAAATTCCCAGATCTGTACAATGGTAGATCCTTTTTAAAATAATTCACTAAAAATCCATATATATATACTTTGTATTAATAAGGCATTCTGTTAAATACTATGGAGGATATCGTAATAAATACCCAAATTTAAAACAAAAAAT